>NDFZ01001750.1:0-14899 GCA_002192655.3 Mamestra configurata | reverse complement strand
GGCCGCGGTGACTCTTTCGAACAAATTCCGCAACCCTGGCAGGCTCTGGCCCTGGCGGGCCCAGTCTTCTATGCTGACATTTCTTTGAGGCGCGCGCGTGCAACACAACGCGCCATCGACCCGGGCCTGGTGGTGATCGGACAGCGAGCCACCCAACGCTCGCCGTCCGCAAGCCCAAATATCTACGGTATACTATTTGTGTATTCCGTTGTTTGTTATTGTTTCTTGGTCTTAACCCATTTTTTAAATGTTTTCTAGTTGCCCACGGATTAAAATTAACCCAAATCAAATTGTGAGCTACATTTGATTCCAATTTGAAAATCAAGTGCACCGTAAAACGACCAATCCACCACAAACCACATCTGTTTCCCTTCCTAAACTACCGTTTCCAGCTTTGCGGTTGGAGCACAAGCTGCATTAACTCCACAGGAAGTTTCGGCACTGACATATTAAATCTAGCGCAAATACTGGTATTCAGAAGCGTCTGTTAGATTGGGAGCCGGCCCCAATAAGTTGGCAAAAGGCTAGCCGGGAACTATTATTTGAATAGTTGCACGTGATTTGTTAATTTTTAATTATTATCATTGTTCTCACTTGGCGACTTTACCTCCAAATATTTTGGCAACGTGACACTTTAGGGCACCATGTTGCTCACATTTTTTATTTGTTTAAGTGTCCACTACACATACCTACTTTAACGGGCGCCGTGATTTTGAAAAATAAAATAAAAATAGCGGCAGGGGGGCCACAAAGGTGCTATCCCCTTTAAATTCCATCCTACTAGATATTCCTATAGCAATTTTTATATATTCCAACTAATATTATAAAAGGAAAAGTCAATTAATCATGCCTCAATGGCTGAACGGATTTAGATGAAACTTAGCAGATAGGTAGGTAAGTACCTGGATTAGTAAATAGAATTTGGCATACAAAAAAGTAAAGCCCGGTTTCCACTGTGAGCGGAGCGGNCAGATAGGTAGGTAAGTACCTGGATTAGTAAATAGAATTTGGCATACAAAAAAGTAAAGCCCGGTTTCCACTGTGAGCGGAGCGGAACTATTAGGGACTTGTTTTACCTTGCAAGAGAAAACTGCTTACATGTGTTTCCACCAACCAAGAAAGAGTCGAGCGGAAATGATTCAGCGGGCAAAAAGAGTAAAAATGAGCTCGCAGTGGGAATCAGACGACTAAACTGGCCTGTTGGTCGAGTGGTTAGTGACCCTGACTGCTAAACCGGAGGTCGTGGGTTCGATTCCCACCCAGGACAAATCTTTGTGTGATGAGCATGATCATTTGTTCTGTGTCTGGGTGTAATTTGTGTATAATATGTATGTATTTAGAAATATATAAGTATGTTTATCAGTTGTCTGGTTGCCATAGCACAGGCTCTGCCTAGTTCGGGATCGGATGACCGAGTGTGAGTTGTCCCAAAATATGATGAAAAAGATTTTATTATAAAAAAAAAAATCTTTTTTGGTGGGAACGCAAACCATGAAAACGAAGTCCGCTCCGCTTAGCCATTTCCGGCTCATTACTCTTTCGCGGGTGAAACCGGGCCCGTAGAAAGAAGCTAGAGGGAACTTAGTTTTCGGGACGGGGTTGAAAACGAACAGGTGAATAAGAAGTTTCGGATGATCCAAGATTGTAGTCGTCCGGTTTTTTTTCTTTGAGGACCAAACTTTTCAACTTGATTTTGGCTGATGCGGGTGGATAAGGGTATTTCTAAGTTTGTTTGTCGCTTTATGAGTTTGTTAAATAACAAGTCTTGTGGAGTAAATACGGGACGGAAAAAAGAAAAAAACGGGATATGCGCGTACGAAGTCGCGGGCGAAGTGCTAGTTGTAACAATGGCAGGGGAAAATTGGCACGCGAGTGATTGAAATTTATTAAACTTTACCTACTGCTTCATTGAACACAATATTATACCTATTCAATTCATTGAAGCAGAAGGTTAAGTTCCACTACCAGTCAAAACAACTCGTCAAAAATCTTAAAAAATATATCCAGTCAAACCAGTACTTTAACAGACCATTTACTAGTATGTAGACAGACGCCAGTAGACCTTTTTAATATTCATAATAAACAATAAAAATATCACAAGAAATAATACAACCAAGTTCGAGTCGGACTCGCGGGCAAAGGGTTCCGGACAAAGCATACATTTGATATTTCATTACTTCACGCGGCATTTTTTTTTTGTTTTAAAGTGATTTAAAATATTTTTATTTTNACAACCAAGTTCGAGTCGGACTCGCGGGCAAAGGGTTCCGGACAAAGCATACATTTGATATTTCAGTACTTCACGCGGCATTTTTTTTTTTGTTTTAAAGTGATTTAAAATATTTTTATTTAAAGAAGCACTGCGCAGACTTCTGCTCAGCGCGATATCTTCAAACATAATTATGTGCATTGATTTCATAAAGAATTAATTTGATTACTGACGAAGGTATAAATGCTTCGACTGTATAATATGCATTACGCAAAACTGTACCGTTTTACTAAAATACTGCAAATTATCATTGTGTCCTATTTTACATAGCAGACAACTTAACCTAAAAATTTACCTACATCCACTTAACTTGATTATCCCATTTCAAATGCCTGCACAAAATAATATTACATAGGTCCATCCCTTTCCCAAAGTTCATACTCATGAATAATTCAGGAGAAATGCTGAAACTACTTAAGTACAAAGTTACTGAAATAAGCTAGCCTTTATTAAGATGTTATTATGTCGTTTAAGGTGTATCTGAAGATAGGCATCTTTTTAGAAAAATGTGCTCATCATCATCATATCGAAAGACGTCCACTGCTGGACATAGGCCTCCCATAATCGCCACGCTTAGCAGGCAGGTTCGCGATCGCAGTGTAGCTGTTGCAATGAACAGAGGATGTTGCTATCGATTCCCTGGTGAGCCTTAGTCGCCTCTTACGACACCCACGGGAAGTGATGGGCAAAATGCGCGCTATTGTAGATAATTCGTCCTTAACGGGATTTTTTCCGAGTTTACACTACCTACTGAAGTTTATAAACCATGAAATCACCGAATATTACTCTGATAAAAAGATAAGTAGGATTGAATGACAAACATACCTTTGTAGTTGAAAAAAAACCTTATGAGGTTCAGAACCCTGAAAATGAGGTGTTTCTTTATTTGAGCTTTTGTGGGAAAAGGTGACTTCGCTCCCGTGATCAATACCACAAGGCAAAACGAGTTGTCGCATTGTCGCGTCGCGCCTCCTTGAAAAACTACTCATAAAGCTTCAGTATTCAAAGCCTCACTGATACGCTGTCGCCAATCGAATTTTAACTTTTCCGTATTTAAATATGAATTCACAATCAATAGGCTGTTTACCTAGCGGTGTTATTAATGTTGAGTAAAAACTGGCGTCATTCGATATGAGTTACGAGTCATTGTCATGGTCAAATTATAGTTCTATTACGTTCATTTGTAATCGATACGGTTTGTTATCGACCCTTAGATAGACAGAATAGACTTTATTAGCGATCCGTCCTGTTTTCGCACAGGTGCAAAAAATATCTGCCTAGCCTTTTCTCAACTATATTGGAGTCGGCTTCCAGTCAACCGGATTCAGCTGAATACCAGTATTTTACCAGACCTCCTCAAACCAGTAACTGGGTAACACGGTACTTTGGGAAGACCAAAGAAACATAGCCCGCCCCCGAACCGTTTTCAGCCTGACATACCCAGCCCAGGTAGTGACCATTAATATTCAATGGTAATCGATCGAGGACCCCAACCCTTTTGTAACACGACCCACAGCAAGTGACGTTGCGTATTTTTTGGGCATGCCTATTAGCATGTGTGTAAGTATCGTTATTCAAATAACATTACTTATGTCACCGGATTATTGCAAACACCGTTAGATTGTAATAAATCACGGTAGATTATAGTCTCGATTAAAAGATGGATCATTTTGAATCAAAACAGGACAAGTACGAGTCGGACACGATGGATTCCGGACCATAAACCGAAAAAAATCAACACGCTTTTTGTAGAGGACCCCACCCTCTTTCGCCGCGCGATCGATGGGGCCCCTAGTTTCTGTCAGATGATCTACCGAGAGCTGATTAACATATTAATTTTAAGAAAATCAAAATTAAGAATTTCTTTATTTCACCCTTTGGATTGACATATGCAGCATATTTAGGTCCAGGGTTGCGGAATTTTTTCGAAAGAGTCACCGCGGCCCTGGAAAGCAAAGGGCATTTGGAGGAACATGGATGCGTTTTAGTCAGTAAGAGTCTGACGCTCCCTTCCGGTTCACCCAGACCGGAAAAAGTAATTTGATGATTTCCCATCCTTAAAAAAGGGGGCCCCATTATCCTAATGTCTCTTTAAAATTGTAAAATATTGAAAAAAAGAAAAATGTTTATTTGGGACTCGCACAAGACAAACAAAACAGTAAAATAAATGAACAACTAAACAGTAATATAATATAAAAAAAACATGGATAATATTATATATAATTTTATCTGTGCGAGGCAAAAATGGTCCCTATCTCAGCGTATGCTATTGCGTGAAATAGTAAACTATTTTTTCTTAATAGGACAAGGATATATTGGAAACTATTAAATTTGGATGGGATTTATTGTAAACAAACATATTATTTCATAAAATATCAAGAAATTATAATCTAAAAAACATTTACTACAATCTTACGGAGACTGCAATTTTCCGGACACATGTCCAAGGCCTCCAATAAGTAAAAGACGGCTTAGGCTACCTGTGGTTAAAAATGCAATGAATAAGAACAGGAAACTCACCCTAAGGTACTCAGGAATCCTGATACAGTGCCCTCCGCGTGTAGGGAGACAATGTCCCCCAGGTGCAAGAAACTGTCTCCCATTTTGGCACCTTGTCGTTACTCCCACCATGCAACAACACCTGTGAAAGAAAGAAAGGTTTTTTAGAAACATAAATTATCTCGTTGTTCCATCATGTTCAATTCAATTCAATTCAATATTTATTTGCATTCCACAATGTTAGCTTAGGTGGTAGGTACATATAAAATATACATAATTTTAGATCATTGTGGACCCTGTCGGGCACAGCAAGTTAGGATAGAGGAAGAGGGCTATCATTATTGGTTTAATTATTATTCGAAAAAAATAAATAAAATATAAACATTTTTCTACTACACAGTTCGACTTTGGTTTATTTATTATTTTTGGTATTCATTATTATTATTTATTTTGTTTATTTTCTTGCGGAATTTGCGAAGCGATTCTATTGATTCTTAACAAACACATCCCTCGCTACGCATTCTCGCACATCCCTGTTGGAAACACACCCTAAGCCTGACCGAGCCTAGCCGTAAGTCTGTAGAAACCTAACTTTTAGACCTCTAACTATAAATCTACGTATAGAGACACTAACGAGACCCGGCACGAAATCCCCTTCTGTTCCCTAGGATACAGCCACTAAAGTACTTTGAGGTGGGATTTACATTGGAACCGAGAAGCTTTCCCAGACAAATATGGCTTGTATTTTCCTAGAAAAGCCTTGAAGCTTTTCAGCTCGACAGGATATGCGGCCTTCCGAGCAGATATGTATCGAAATTCATAGCTACAATTCTATGCATTAAGGCCCCCAGAGATAGGTGCGACGTGAAAATATAGAGGTATGCGGTACAGAGAGTAAAGTCCCGCATACCTCCGCTGAAAATGGGAGGATTCTCCGAACCAGACAGTTGTTGTCTGTTGGGCAACTGCCCGATAGTTGATATTCGGACTGTTGTATTTGTTCAAATCGCGCGGAAAACTTTGCTTGCGCGATGCAGGATTTCGTTGTTAGTTCGTCGTAGATGGCGCTGCGGTTCTTTTTGTTGCCGTACAAAGAAGACGGGGACTTCTGGGCCTAATTGTAATAAGTTGAGGTATGGCTTAAAAAAAAGGTTATATTTTTCTATTTCAAAATGTGAAAAATCAACTCAATTTACAATCTGGAAAATGAGAAATCCAATAATTAAGTTAAGGTGTAATTGGAATATCGATTTTATTATATCGATAAACGTTACAGAGTTCATACTATTTATGAAAATGCTTTCACCAGATGATTAATCGAATTATAATAATTAAATCTATTAGAATTAAAGTATTATGAGTTTTAATTTGTTAAATAGCTTCGTAATCAAGATAAANGATGTGCAAAATTATCGGTAATTCGATATTATCTACCCGTCGAAGACGTATTTAAATAAAATACCTACCTTTACTACATGAATGTGTGCCACATGGTTTGATTTTCAAGGTTAAGCAACGATTGCCGAGGTTGGTCTGTGGATGGGTGATCATCTTAACATAACGAGACTCCTCCGTGCCTCGGAAAGTACGTTAAGCCGTTGGTCCCGACTGTCATTTGTAGATCTTTGGCAGTCGTTACGGATTGTCAGAAGCCAGAAAATCTGACATCAGTCTTACCAAGGAGTACCGTTTTTACCCAGTTCATGGGTTGTGGAGGTCTGGTAGGCAGCCGCTCCATGTAAAATACTGGTATTCAGCTGAATCCGGTTTGACTGGAAGCCGACTCCAATATAGTTATAATCCATAATATAGTATGCAATGTATTGATCCTCAACGTAAAACCTTTCACTCAAATAAAGCTACACTATACACTGAACATTGCACTGAGCTGATAGGCTAGACTTTCAGGAAAAAACATTACCTCTCTTCTGCGGCAGTCGGGTAAAATAATGCACGGTTTCATAGGCTTCGGCCATAGAGACCAAGTCTCGTGAAAATGCAGCGCTGACGTTCAATTTCGATGGCGTAGCGGTTCATTTTTGTTGCCGTACAAATTACGCTTCTTTGTTTTTCATGTGGCGGCATTGGTACAGTATAAATAAGGTCCCATTATAATGGATGGACATTTTAAAACAGCGTTCAGTACGTGTAACCAAAGATATCCAAGCACAAAAGAACACTGATTTAAGTGATTTTATTTTGACCTAAAATAATAAATGGCCAAAATTTTTTGATATTCGTAAGCTGTTTTTTTTTTCTTATTATCTAATGCGTTTTTCTTATTATTTTACGATTGTCCTTATTTGGGTGGTCTGAATGATTTCTAAAAGTTTACCATCTGTTTTGATGGGACCATAAATTATTTAATTACAAAAAAACTACGTTTTATAAACATGAAGATTACACGATGCACATTACTCACTTTTATTTACTACTTTCTAGGTACAATTCCTGTTGCCAAATATCACAACCATAAATTAGACAAAGTTGCTTGAATTGAAACAGCACTCCGCAATGCAGCCACACTGTTAGGCTGCATACTAAACTATGGTAATAGCCTGCACCAATTCGGTCTGATTTAAGTAGGTACAAAAATAATTTTTCCAATGAATCGTTTTAGGAAAACAGTTTCAACTTCTCACAAGCCGCGCGATGGGATTTCCCATCGGCAGATGTCAAACTTCCCTATAATATGTTTAACACTATTTAGATATTTTTACTTTCCATGTGGAATGCGCTGCGGCTGCGAGCGAGGAACTCGGTGCGCCTGTCGAACTATCAGTAATTTTCTCTGAAGCCATTTGCAAAATATCATACTTCTGGACTAGACCCAGCGATTGAGGCTGATCGTTGAAAAACGAGAAGGCAGCCACCATTAAGTAAGCTCTGTCGTAATTTTCCCTGACTGCCCCAGAAGGAGGGTAATGGTGCGCCTGTTGAACTATCAGTTATTTCCTCTGAAGCCATTTGCAAAACCTCATGCTTCTAGACTATACCCAGCGATTGAGGCTGATCGTTGAAAAACGAGAAGGCAGCCACCATTAGGTAAGCTATGTCGTAATTTTCCCTGACTGCCCCAGGAGGATAATGTTTTTTAGAAATATAGTCAAAATAAAGGGCTCAAACAGACGATTCCAAAACTGTAACTCACTAAAATATAGGAAATAAAAACCGGCCAAGTGCGTGTCGGGGCACGCGTAGTGTAGGGTTCCGTAGTTGTACGTCACAATCGTAGCGTTTTATAATTTGGTCGACTATTACTCGTTAACTTGGTTGTGGGTAACCTATCCACAACATGGAACAGACGATAAAAAATTCGTCGCCACTGAACTTGTAGTGTAGGGTAGAAGTAGAATTACAGGGTACTCTAAAAAAAAAATGATATCAAGATTTTATTTTACCACTTTGTCGGCGTGATTAATATGTATTGTATACCCAAACCAAATTCCAACTGCCTAATACTAAGCGTCTCTGAGCTAAACCACGAACAAACGACATGGCGAAACTATAGGGGTTCCTTTTTGACTACGGAACCCTAAAAAGGCAGGCATAAAATCTGTGGTTTATGTAAATATTATGCCACCAGACTGCTTGAAAATTAACTTGTTGATTACGTTCGGGTTTTTTGATATCTACAAGTAAAATTTATCTTCTCACAAGCTGTGTGTACAACGGATTTTCCATTTGTAGATGTCCAACTTCCCTATAAAATATTATCCTCTATTTAACAACAACTAGGGATGTTACTTAGTTAAAAAAAAAAAAAAAACTATTTAGTCTGTTAGATTAACGAAAAATATTGCATATGTATTTTTTATTTTATCAAATCAATAAAAAAATACGAAGATAAAACGCATCAAAGATAAGGAGTGGGAGCTTGTAACGTCACTTTCCAGTAAAAAGTGTAGTGGTCAGTGACGTCACACGAGTTTTCATCGCACTGTATCGTCTTCATTTTTTGTTTACGTGACAAATTAAAAAATACGTGTCCAATATTTTTTGGAAATCTATCTGACGGACTCATTAGATTTTTCTAGTCAAATAACTTATTCAATCCACTATACCTATTTGTTTTTTCAGAGAACATACTCCCGTACATCTAAATAAAAAGTATTAAGACCTATTACAACACATTGTCTATCCGTGCCGTGTGCTAAGTTTCATATCAATCCGTAGACATTATGCCATGAAGAGGTAAAAAACATACAGACAGACATAATTACTTTCACATTTACAAATAACTAGCGGACGTCACGCGGTTTCACCCGCGTAGTTCCCATTCCCGTGGGAGTACGGGGATAAAATATAGCCTATGTTACTCGCTGATAATGTAGCTATCCATTGCTGAAAGAATTTTTCAAATCGGTCCAGGAGTTTTAAGTTTATTCGTTACATACAAAAATACAAATCTTTCCTCTTTATAATACTAGTATAGATATAAAGTTTCCGCACGATCCGATCTGATTTTCTTTCTTTCTTTTTTATAAGTCTGCGCGCGGTTAAAATCGGAACTAAGCGTGTTAATTTTATAAGTAAGTTAATTAATATAACACCTAGCACATTAATTATACCGAGCTAGTTAATGCTTAAATTACAATTTGAGTTACTTAAATTATTTTAAGGAATGAAGGAAATATATTTATTGGGCCTGCAATTTGAAGCAGCGCCACGTCAAATGGCGCGCAAGTAAGTCTTTACTTGCGCGCCATTCTAGTAAAACAATCAGACCACAACCTGTTGCCAACAAGAACTAACCAAACATTTCTAAAAACACCAAAAAACCTCGTGCCACAAAATCAAAAGCTAAGAGCGCTTACGCACTACGTCCGATCCGAATCCGATTAGTATCCGTGAAAAGACGGTCCGGCGTAGTCGTAGAATAATTTGTAAGGTAGCTTACGCACTACACCCGATTTCCGTCATCCGATTTCTCTCCATCATCCGAGAATCTCCATTTCGGATAACCATGACGGACCAAAGTGGCCATAGTATTGTAAGTATTGTATAAACAGTTACGCACTACATCCGAACCAAATCCGAGCTGCGTCCGAGAAAAGAGGCAGAGGCCGGGTGTCGGGGGGTGACGTGACTCGGCCCGCGGGCGAGTCAATTTATGTTTCAATATCTTAGTGATTCATGAATCCCATCTTGAGCATATGATAATAATGGTACTATGCTAAGGATGGGATTATGTAGTTTTTTCAACCGATTTTCTGTCGTATTGACCTAACACTTACTTCTGCGTCTCCGTACGTACAATAGCATTGCCAGAAATTGACGCAGATTGAAAGGGCTCATGATCAACGACGTGAACCAAAGAATAATATAATTAGTGACGTGAACGACTGTAGCGGCTCCGCGTAAAATGACGAATGAATCACGGATTTGGATCGGAGGTAGCGTGTAAGTAATACCCGAGTTCGGTCAGAGTTTTCTCGGACAGTATTTTGACGGATTCTGATCGGATCGGACGTAGTGTACAACCACTCTAAAACTATCAAGCTTCAGCAGTTACCACGTCAATATCAGACGCCGACGAAATTGGAGGCTCTTTAGTTTGCTGAACACATACATTGCCCGAGGGCCGAGGCAGGGGGCGATGGGAAAAAATGCCTTTGTTTGTATTAGTAACACAGTCTGTGCAACGTTGGGCGGAAAGTTTTCGGTTTTTAACTCGAGGTGTTAGTTTCTGAAGCGTTTTAAGGTTACTTGGATTGGAAATATTTCTACACATTACCTAATACTAGTTCGACTAGATTTTTTGCTTTTTGTAGGTTGCTGGTTTAATCACTGGCTGATCATAATCGCATATGCAGTTTTTAGTAAATATTGTAACGTGCAAGGCAAGAGTCATTTAAAAAAAACGTGAGCGTCTCGGGACGCCCGACAGAAGTGATAACTTAAAATAATCTAAGTTGAACTATTTAATATGGGAAGCGTCTGTCCGAAATACGACTAGCGCTGTGGGTTAGCGTGAGAGAGGAAGAACCTGTCTACCGCTGCTGTGNTGGGAAGCGTCTGTCCGAAATACGACTAGCGCTGTGGGTTAGCGTGAGAGAGGAAGAACCTGTCTCGCTGCTGTATGCGTGAGAGAAAGGGAAGCCAGACAGACTGGCGCCGTAACGCGTTACGAAGCGGTTTACCCTCCGATAAGAAATAATCACTTCAAAAAAAAAACGTTGCTCCGCTACTAGGAATTTCTCCTGCAACAATGGGTGCATTTATTTTTTCCGTGCGGGAATCGGACCCACGACACGCAGCGCAGCAGGATTTTGCAAAAAACTGTATTATTTGAAACTAAACACGATTATCATGATGATCGTGGTACGAATTAATTTCAGGATTTTACACAAAACATCAAAGGACAACAAATATGAAATTGTAGCTCAGTTAATCGTACCTACTTTAGTTTTTCATTTCCTGTACAACATTTTACCTACCTTTATTCTTTTATCAAATACCAAGCTACTTTCTTCGAAGATTTCCTATTTCGCCACATCGCCACGTACCGAAATTGTATCATAAACAATATTACCTACCGACGCAAAAGTTTTACGCCAAGAAAATCATGTTATAAGAAGCATCACTGAACCAAAGTCACGTAATATCACGCTCATATTAACTTACGAGCGCAGTTTATGAAGTACCGAAGTTATATGAAAGGAGTAAAGGCTAGTAATACTAAATTTTAACGATAACTTGAGAACGTGAAACTTATTGACATTGAAGACATTTCACTACACCTACACATTTTTAAATTGTATTTATGTTGACATGACCATTTAATTTTAAGATACACTGGACAGCAAATAAACCGAACCACAGCTCTTTTTGGGGTCAGGTTCCGTTCAGCAAGTCTCCTTCTGACGGTATCTGAACTTATGACCACTTGGCGTTCGTCACGCAGACTTTGTTGGACTTGAACTGCGTTGAGGTGGCGATTTCGCAGAACAGTAAGGTGGATATAACGATCATCTGTTGCTGATGTAGCCCTAGGTCTGCCCGTACCTGGACGGCGATCGAATGCTCCAGTCTCTAGGTATCGTCTGTAAACTCGTTGCACCGAAGATCTGCTGATTCGAAGCCTTCGAGCGACTTCACGTTGCGCAATGCCTGCTTGAAGTAATGCTACAGCTTGAGCTGCTTCCTGAGGTGTTGTATCCATTATTAATCGAAAAAAGTAGCAAAAACACACGCGTCTGAGCANCATGGTCCGGAGCGAAGAGGCTTGGGAAGCGGTCACCTCCTTCTGCGAAGCAGTAATGCTAGCGAAGGAGGAGGCGGGCCGCGCGAGGGAAAGGCAAGGCCTTCGCCCCAACCGCCGCAACAGGAGAAGACGCCCCGGTCGTCGGGAGTCGCAGGGCGATCCCCGGCCACCGTAGGCGCGGGCCTGCGGACGGCGAGCATTGGGTGGCTCGCTGTCCGATCACCACCAGGCCCGGGTCGATGGCGCGTTGTGTTTCACGCGCGCCTCAAAGAGATGTCAGCATAGAAGACGAGGCCCGCTAGGGCCTGAGCCTGCTAGGGTTGCGGAATTTGTTCGAAAGAGTCACCGCGGCCCTGGAACGCAAAGGGCTGTAGAAGGAACACGCTACTTTCTTCGAAGATTTCCTATTTCGCCACATACCGAAATTGTATCATAAACAATATTACCTACCGACGCAAAAGTTTTACGCCAAGAAAATCATGTAATAAGAAGCTTCACTGAACCAAAGTCACGTAATATCTCGCTCATATTAACTTACGAGCGCAGTTTATGAAGTACCGAAGTTATATGAAAGGAGTAAAGGCTAGTAATACTAAATTTTAACGATAACTTGAGAACGTGAAACTTATTGACATTGAAGACATTTCACTACACCTACACATTTTTAAATTGTATTTATGTTGACATGACCATTTAATTTTAAGATAAGTATTTGCAATTTATTGATTTGACATTATCGTGTTATTTTATACCTACTTATTTGACATTTGTATTTTAATTCTACTAGATTTTTATTTATTTACTACTAATTCTATTTGATTTTTTTACCTCCAATTAATGTGACTAATATTCCACTTTATTTTATTTATTTTTATCTAACTTTGTTCCTAACGTTTGTATTACCTACATTAAGCCACTATTATATTAAATTGCTGTGCCCGACAGGGTTCCATGTGAACTGTAAAACTGTCTATGATCTTGTTAAACACATGTGATTGCAATAAAGAGTTGAATTGAATTGAATCTTGCCTTATTAAATTGATAGCTAAATCATGGCTAAAGATCCTGAGGATAAGTAAGTGTTCTTCTCTATACTTGTGGGCATAAACAATAGCTTTGGCACGCGCCTTCGCTCGCGATATTATAGATTTTCTATACCTAAATTCATCAAGACGCTTCAGCGATTCAGGCGTGATAGCGTAAAATCATCTGCCTAGCCGTTTTCCCAACTTTATTGGGGTCGGCTTTCAGTCAAACCGGATTCAGTTGAATACCAGTATTTTACGTGGAGCAGCTGCCTGCCAGAACTCCACAACCCATTAACTAGGTAACACGGTAGTTCTTGGCAAGACGAGTCAGATTTCCTGACAAAGATCTACAAATGACAGCCGGAACCAATGTGCTTTCCAAGGCAAGGAAGAGTTTCGGTATGTTAATATGGTCACCCATCCAAAGACCAACCTCGGCAAGCGTTGCTTAACCTTGACGATCGATCCGTGCGGCTGTTATTATTTAGCCACGAGCTCGCGTGAAAGCGTAAAATACAATAATAATATTATTAAGATTGCTATACCGGATATTGGACAGACATTATATTATAGAAGAGTTTGTAAACGCACACATTGCAAAGTTGGAAATAGGACTTTTATATAACTAACTACTAATCTGTTTTCGCGAATTAGCTCCCGTGGCCTATTTTACAGGAACCGTGCATTTTTTCAGGATACTGTATGTAACCTTTGAAACTGCATAGAGTAGCTTTCTAACAGTGAAAGAATTTTCAGAATCGGACGAATACCCCAGACCTTTAACAAACATACAATTTAACCTCTCTAAACTGTTTTTTTTGATATTCAGATAATGATGTGTCATCAACAGTGATCGGATAAACGGGCGCTTATATATCTAAACTTCTTCCTGTGAAGGAATAATATGGACATTCTTTTCTGAATTTATAAGTAATCCCGGGTTCCCGGGATTGAACAATTTTGTAAAAACAACTATAACAAAAATAATGAAAAAACTTTAATTGTAAATTAAAAGTTCCATTAGAATCGGCTTTTTATTTATTTTTTTAATTACAATGAGAGTTCATAACGAGTTCTAACTATATTTTGTATGCGGACATTTTTAGCAATCTCAGGAATTTCGAACGATTTCGGGATCCGGGATTCTGAAAAGCATGTCCATATTATACTTTCGTGGAAATAAAAGTGAAGTTTAGATATATTAGCGCCCGATTATCCGATCACTGGTAATCAATATCTGACTCGACAAAAAAGGAGCAGAAAAAAAAGGTTCCGACGAATTGAGAACCTCCTCCTTTTTTTTAAGTCGGTTAAAATATGAGTACGTATTCGACTATGACAATAACTCGTAATCCATTCTACTCAAACAGAAAGCAGGCAAATAATTATTATAACAGTAGACATACAAGTTTATTTTCTGCGTCTACTTTGTGTGCTGTCACGCTACTACTACTACTGTAAGCGAATGCTTCACATAAAATTTTCCACACGACCAATTTGTTTTGCCACGGACATAAGTTCCCTATCTTGAATACAAAAGCTAAATGCGAAAGCTGGTTAAGTCGTAATCATAAAGATCAAACGGTGGTCGCACGTCGTAAAACTACAAAGTAACAGTATCATAGGCGAAGAGCTCTTAGCTAAGGTTATTAAGAGGGAATATTTTTAGGAAGGGCAATTCTTGTCATAATCATACTGGTATGGGAAGTAGTCGTGAGGATAGTTTTGAGAATGTGGGTGTCTTATAAGAGGCTGGGAAGACAAAAGAAATAGTGGAAGGACTGTGTGAAAGATAACATGACTAGAAAGAGGGTTCCTACTGTGAGATGTATAAAATAAAAATGTTGCGTTGACGCTTTAGGATACGTGTGAGAATGATTATTCATACGCTACGTC
>NDFZ01001749.1:0-12131 GCA_002192655.3 Mamestra configurata | reverse complement strand
GGGGGGGGGGGGGGGGGGCACCGGCGCCTGGTCCCCCGCACGCCCCGTATCTCATGAACTCGAGTGCTTGGTAACCCCAAGACGGCACTTTTGACTAGGTGAGCGACCAGATCTAGATCACCCTTCATATTCATGGACCAGTAGCTATTGCAGGTCTGCTGATCACATCGGCAGTACGTAAGGTTGACTGACCGAATGAGGAATTGTTCGAAAGAGTAACCGCGTTGTTGGAACACAAAGGAAAGAACACGTGTGGGTTTTAGTCAGTAAGAGTCTGAAATTCCCTTCCGCTCCGCCCAGAGCGGGAGGAGTCTGATGTGTTCCTATCTAAAAAATAAAACAAAAAATGACCTTCAATCACATCAAACGTATTGAGGGTTGACTCACCAGACGGCGTGCAGGTCGTTGATGCCGGCGGAGATGCGCAGCACGCGACGCACTTCGTTGTACAGCGCCGTGGAGCAGAGTGTCCCCCGCGCGCGCGCCGCCGCCACTAGCGCCGTCACCACGCCGCTAGGAGATACCGCGCCGCGGCGCTGCGAGGTACCACACCACAATATAACACTCATTCAGAAGGCTAGTGGCCAATTCTCGTATTTTAAGTGTTTTAAATCAAATCGCAATATCATCTGAGCGACATCAGCTGAAAGACGTCCATTGCTGGACAAAGCCTATGCGAGGCCTATATACAACTTTTAATATACAACTCGAAGAGTGACATTCTTGTATTTGAAGCACCTAAGCAGTAGTCGCGCAGTGTTCCTCCCATAAGCCTCAACGGCGTAGCACTAAAAATTGTCGATAGTTTTAGGTACCTTGGCGACATTGTCACGAGAGACCTAAGAGATGACATAGATGTAGAGAGGGAGCGCAGAGCATTGTCTGTGTCGTCGCGTTGTGACGACAAAGTAACCCTTTTTAAGGTCAATCCTTTTACACAAGTGGCCTAAAACGACCTGCGTGTACAATTTAATAATGCTTTTAAGATGCTGATGGGACTGCCATGGCGTTGTTGCGCAGGAATGTTCGCGGAGGCTCGCACAGATGGTTTCCATGCCACCGTGCGAAAGAAAGCGGCCTCCTTGCTACAGCGCTTGCATAGTAGCGACAGCATCCTGAAAATGTTAGCTGCCAGACCGGACTGACCCTTTCAGGAACACTGGCTGGGGACAGTCATAGTTTAACATAACTAAATAATTTGTGGAAACTAACATCACTAACCTACTTATTCAAGCACCATTGTTACTAACACCTAATATAAAAATACTAACAAAATAAGGACCTATATCCTGAAATAAAGTTTTATTGAAGTTAATTTAATAGGCCGTCTCGTATCCAGCATATTCTCGCGGCCTTGACCAAGTCATCGGTCCATTTTGTGGGAGGTCGCGCCAACACTACATCTTAATTTTAGCGGCAATCACAAAAGGGAATTGGAGTTCTCTTTGACCGATCCAAAGCTTTTGATTGCGTACAACATGTAACGCTCTTGAGTAAACTACGATAATGGTCTCCAAAACAGACCTGTTAACGTTATTGATCCTCCCAGCGCATCTCCGCCCTACCAGATCAGGAAACTGCTCAGATCATGTTCTGTTAAAAACCAAAAATACAGCATGTGTTTTGGTGGTTCAGACTCACATCACCGACCACCTGCCAATTATCCTGTCTCTCCGAATCAAGGGTTCTATTACCAAAAACAGTCCAACTACATCTCTCCGTTACAATTTCCTAGCAATTCAACAAGACTTGAAAAGTACTGATTTCAGTCCGGTGTTGAATGAGATGAATCCCAACTTCGCCGCAGAATTGTTTGTAAGAATACTTCAAGAGGTCATTGCTACTCATACCCTATGTATACGCATCCAAAATAAGATTCGTATTCTGAAGCCATGGATGACTCAGGGTTTGGTTAGATGTATACGCAACCGTGTCAGGATGCATTATAGATTAAAAAAAGATCCTAAAAATACGGTCCTTCAAAAAACTTACAAAAGGTATCGCAATTACCTTAACACCTTATTAAAAAAACCAAAGCGAGCACATGATAAGAACGAATTTCATAAGGCCAAAAATAACCCTAAAGCCACTTGGAGGGCAATTAAAACTATTACCAACTCTACTTCTCAACCGCAATCTCCCAAAGAGCTTCTTCAACTGACTGATGATCCTCAAACTTCAGCAAACCGTGTAAATGGCTTCTTCACTGATATTGGTCATAAACTAGCCTCTCAAGTAACTCCTCTTCCTAGATTTAACCACGATGTTAGAACCCCTCCACTACCTCCACCTTGCCAATCTCTCGTCATACTACCAGTGGATGAAACACAAGTCGAAAGGCTGATTAGCTCCCTGCGCTCTGACTGTGCCACTGGCTACGACAATATATCAGCTAAAGTGCTGAAACAATCGAGTTCGATCCTATCATCACCTATCACTCATATTTTCAATCGTGCTATTGATAATGGAGTCTTTCCCAATGTTCTCAAAAAAGCGGTCGTGCACCCCATCTTTAAAAGTGGAGACAGGGCCAATGAAACAAACTACCGCCCAATCTCCGTACTAAGCTCTTTATCCAAGATCTTCGAAAAGATACTTAACAATTGCCTCGTTGCATATCTTTCTAAACATAAAATCATTGCCAACAATCAGTACGGTTTTAGGTCAGGTATCTCAACGGAGGATGCTGTAGCTGACCTTACCAATACAGTAGTAAACAACCTAGACAAAGGCATGAAATGCTATGGTATCTTCCTTGACTTATCCAAGGCTTTTGACACGGTTTCTGTCCCCACTTTGATTTCGAAAATGGAAAGCGCTGGGATTCGTGGTCTCGCATTGGACATATTTAAAGATTATCTCTCAAATCGTACTCAACGGGTTAAAATAGACTCCACAATAAGTGATGATAGACTTATCAGCTTCGGTGTACCGCAGGGTAGCATCCTTGGGCCCCCTCTCTTTTTGCTCTACATCAATGACCTGTGTCTCGCACACATTCCTAATTGTGACATATTCACGTACGCCGATGACACAGCGTTGATTGTTTACGATACTGATTGGGTTAGGGCAAGTGAAAGGGCGGAACAGTCGCTTCGCTTTGTGATGGAATGGCTCTCAGAAAATTTACTTACCCTAAACGTAGCAAAGACAAAGGTCCTTAGATTTTCACTACCTAACACTATAGCTCCTCCACCGGAATCAGATCAAATTAAAGCTCACATTTGCTCAGGTGAGGCACCCAACTGCAGCTGCCCATATCTATCCGTTGTTCCAGACATAAAATATTTAGGAGTCCACATAGATCATAAACTTAGCTGGCAACCTCATATCGAACCTATGTACAAGAATCAGAAAATTAATTTATATATTTAAGGAACTAAGGCACTCTGCTGATCCTGAACTAGCTTTAATAGTTTACTAGAGCCTCTGCCAGTCGATTATTTTATATTGTATCCCGGTTTGGGGCGGAACTTACAAAACCTTACTTAAAGTTGAAAGAGCTCAAAGGGCGATCTTGAAAGTCATGCACTTTAAGCGCAGGGACTTTTCTACCAATCAACTCTACTCAGAAGCCAAAGTATTGACTGTGAGACAGCTTTTTGTGCTCCGCGCTGTGCTGCGGAATCACTCTACGCTACATCTTGATCAGGCCAAGCTGAAAAGACGCAAAGGCACACCCGTGTGCGATATAGTCCAATGCCGTTCCAAGTTTGCCAGCCGACAATATGCGGCAACTAGATTTCGATTGTATAATAGAATACATAAACTAACGCCCATTTACCCCCTGACTAAAAAAGAAGTTAAGATCAAGCTTACAGATTGGTTGTAGAAGTTAACGTATGACGAAACAGAGAATCTTGTTACTATTGTATCTTAATAAAACTAATACTATGTTAGAATTAAAGCATGTTTGCTCATTTTATATTTTTGTAACTATAAGTACTTGCACGACAGTTACTACCAGTAGTATGTCATTCCACCTAGAGGACCATTGGCTCCTAAAACACAGGCTTGTGGCCTAGTTTAGGAGGCATCAGTTCGCCCTTTAATGTGTCTCTATTGTACAGTATTTTACCTTACCTTACCTACCCCTACCTTACCTTTGTGTACTTATCTGTCTCTGTGTACAAATAAACATTTTTATTATTTTTCCGTTTATTTCATTTTCTTAACATATAAATTTACATTTTTATTATTATTATTATTGATTCATATTTACACAATGNACAAATAAACATTTTTATTATTTTTCCGTTTATTTCATTTTCTTAACATATAAATTTACATTTTTCATTCATGGTTTCAATATGTAGATGTCAATGATGTGAAATCCTCCGTGCTAACAGTTCATTTAGGTGTGCCTCTAGGATTTATACTAGGACCATTCTTATTTCTAGTGTATTGTGGTTGCGGTGTAGTGTTTGCAGATGGTCTCTTATTTTTAAAGTAAGTATATAGAAATAGACAAGAATTTGATAACGTAAACAGCGCTCTATCCATGGGTACGGATTGGTTTGCGAAAAAATTAACTTAGTTTTCAATTAAAACGAAATGTATGACGTCTGTCTTACCGAATTCATTTATTTTATTTATTTACACTTTACGCACACAAATGTANACATCCTTAGTTTACAAAAAAAAAGGAAAGGTCAAGAGTCACTGTTGCGAAGTTATATTTTCAACAATTGATTTTGCTGCGTCAGATGTTGGTTCTGCTAATATGCGTAGGAATGCGCCTTGATCGTTTATATTACATTTTTGCATCAAGGCCTCCCTCCCATTCCGGTACTTATCACAATCTACAAGAATGTGTTGTACATCATCTAATTTATCACACAAATCACAATTTGGGGAATCAACCTTTTTCATTAAAAAAAACAAACTTCTTTGAAGGATAATGACCAGAGCATAATCTATCTAATGGAATTTGTTCGAAAGAGTCACCGCGGCCCTGGAACGCAAAGGGCTTTAGAAGGAACAACGGATGTGTTTTAGTCAGTAAGAGTCTGACACGCCCTTCCACTCCACCCAGAGTGGAAGAAGCCATTTGATTATTTCCCATCCCTAAAAAACATAACAAAATTTTTGACGTTCTAAAAGTGCTAGCATTCAGCCTAATTTGCATAAATGCAAATGCAAATTTGCATAAATGCAAATGCAAATTTGCAAATGCAAATTTTGATTTTGAGTCAATGTCAAAAAGTGATATTTACAACCTGGGGACTTAAAGTCTTAATTCTAGGAAAGCGTGCTCCATCGTCGAACACATCATCCCACCAATACTAAAAAAGTGATGTCTGGTTGGGAAGTGACATAAGTGTATGTATACATACCTGCATGGGGTTCACGTGGAGGCGCTTGGCCGCCGCGACCAGCCACTGCGGCGTGCCGGCCGCCGGCTTCTTCTTGTCCGGTGAGTTCGCCATCTGTCCACGACAATACTATGTCATACACCGCTGAGACAAGATGGCTCGTCTAACTTGACGAGGACTATAATGTGGCCAGGCTTTCCTGACTCGTCGGTCCATCTATACTTTCAAAATCACTTTCGACCCAGTGTCTAAGTAATAAGATCATCTTTTGGTAGAAGTACTTTCAGAAACGTCTGCACAGCGCGCGCCGTAGTCACATGTATTTATTACTAGCGGATGCCACGCGGTTTCACCCGCGTAGTTCCCGTTCCCGTGGGAGTACGGGGATAAAATAAAGCCTATGTTACTTGCTGATAATGTAGCTATCCATCGCTGAAAGAATTTTTCAAATCGGTCCAGTAGTTTTTAAGTTTGTTCGTTACATACAAAAATATAAATATTTCCTCTTTATAATATTAGTAGTATAATATTAGTAGTATTTTTTATTTTAATACACTTTATTGTACTCCTCACAACAAGCACAGGAAAAACGTTTATAATATATACAAAATACAAGTGTACTATGCTATCTCTTACAGACAACCTTTGAATGGACTGAACGATATAGCAGGGTAATATTGTTATATCCATGTTAATAAGGCTACCCTCACACTACACAGAAGGGCCGGGTTAGGCTCGAACTACTCTCGGAAGCGTCTCCAAAGCGTGCGATTTTAGTAGTAGTATTACAGGGTTACCTTATTCTCGAAGTATTCTCGGAAGCGCCTTTCCCAAGCACGCGCGGTCACCACGGGTATGCCGAGCGAGGCCGCTAGCTTCACATACGCACATTTGCGCTTGTCCTGTACAAGATAAATTAATTTAATTCATTGCAGGTACACCATAAGATACTAGGCCACTTTGAACTATCATGCATAACTTCGAAAGGAGTTGTAATTTTATGAAATAACCATCATTCATATATCCTTCTTCTTTCATTTGTTTCTATGGGTTTTGTTTTGTTTTTTGTAATAAATAACATCAACAAAACAAAAAAATAACTGATTTCGAAAAATAAATAATAGATTGAATTAAAAATTCCAATTCCAACCGAAGTTGTTCGAAGTGGCCCGACAACAACGGCAACCCGCACCATTTACAAAAATGGTTATTATTCCATTTTGTATATTGTGCGATTTACCGTTTGTGTGAAGTGAACATAGAATCGAAATGACACGTACTCACGTATGTATATTTTTTATATGATTATTTATATATTGTCGAAGTGTTTGCGCTTCAGGGACATCGGGAGATAGCCCTTCATTAGCGTCTTCATGGACCAGTAGCTTTTTCAGGCGTTGTCGATGCGATGATCGATTTCCCTTACCTGCCTGTTTTCGAAAGAAACTAACTGGCCCAAGTAGTATTCTGCCCGTCCTAACCTACGGTGCTCAGACCTGGTCACTCACCGAGTCGCAAAAGTTCCGCCTTGGGGTATGTCAAAGGGCAATGGAGCGCAGTATTTTAGGTTTAAAAAGAATTGATAGAGTACGGAACACCACGCTGCGCTCCAAAACAGGTATCATTGACGTGGGCAAAAAAGCTGCCAGGCTGAAATGGGACTGGGCGGGTCACACCAGCCGCACAGTGACCGCTGGGCAAAAGTCTCCACGCAATGGGTGCCAGAGGATGGACGCCGTCGCCAAGGCCGGCCCAGAAAGCGGTGGCGAGATGATTTGGATGCACACCGCGAAGGGTGGTTAAAGAATATCTGGAAGGATATGGGAGGCCTTTGCCCAGCAGTGGGACACAATAGGCTAAGGAAAAAACAAATATATTACGCTCCAAGACCTTAAACGCTAATTGAGCGAAAAAACAGCTCAAAACGCGTAGTGACTTTTCTAAACTTCCACATCGCGAATGTAGCGTCGTGGCACTTAAGAAAACGACCACAACGCGTTGTGGCAATGATCAAATGCCATGACGCGTTCTGAGCCCTAACTTATGCAAGCGCATCGCGAAAGAAGGTAAGGGAGGGAACGGAGAGAACCCGACACGGATAGGTTAGGCCCGAATGGGATGACGGGAGCTCCCGTCATACTGTTCATGTTAGGTTTCTTTAAACCCTGCAGACAGAAATAGAAGCCCCGGCTCCATCGTCGTCGTAGTTAGGTTTGAGTTGGCCGTGGCCTTGTCTATATAACAACATGTTGCACACACGCAGCAGCAGAGGAGCACTCACAGTGTACACGTTGGACTTGGTGGGCTTCTCCAGCAAGTCATCGTGCTTGATGTACTCCAACGCGAACTTCTTCACGGACACCGCGCGCGACCTACACACACACACACTCATGAGCTCAGCAACTGTAAAATCTTCCAACCCTCCACAAAAAAGAGATTTACTAACTAGTTTATGTAATAGCTCGAAGCTGTCTACAGACACAACAATATCTATACATGCTGCCCTTTCGTTTGATATATCACATATCACACGGTATAGTTTAATTATTTTTTTGAACATTCTATTTTGTTCCCTAAAAGTGACCCCATTACTCAAAATGTATTTATCGCGTCCGTGTTTGGGTCACAGTTCATATGTGTATAAAATGCCAATGAACTTTCTCCCGGATTCGGAGGAAATTGTCTGTGACAGACACACGAGTGATTCTATAACGGTTCCATTTTTTATGGACGTTCGGAACCCTAACAAAATAGCAAGGTACATCTTTAGTAACCACTTACTTGATTTCTGTATTCTTCACACTGCCAAAGACGGAGGGTGCGTAGTCCACATCCTGCGAACAGTTGCTGGGCTGCCCTTTCACGAAGTGCGCGCCGCAGACCACGCTGTGCGCGCCGGGCAGCCACCATGGGCCGCTGGGGGAGGTACAGTAGTGTCGTAGCATTGCGGATAATAGGCAAAAAAAAACGACTGCCGTACATATGTACGCATAACTCGACATGTACTAAACAGCTGTTTTTTTTTTTGGAATTTCGGGTTTGGTCCCATAGTAAAAAAGTCGTTCATAATAATGAGTTATATAGTAACTCCTTTTGTAGTATTCTGTTACAGGTTGTATAGACACGTTATTCGCCAGTAAAATTATTAATATCACGAGTCTAAAAAAAGCGCAAACAATTTCGGTAGTAATCGCTACCAAGATGCTACGTACGTAGTACGCGCGGGGTACGCGCGGGGTACAGGACCGCGGCAGTTGCCTCCTGGGACGTTGCTACTACTGAGTGATGGTAACGCATCTATCTATACTAATCGACACTTATATTACTGCGAAAGTTCGGATGTTTGTTGCTCAATCACGTCAGAACGGCTGAACGAATCTTGACGAAATTTGGCACAAAGGTAGATTACAGTCTGGAATAACACAGGATACTTTTTATACCGGGGTTGTGTTGCCTTGCGATAATTTTCGACATTCACGCAAGCGGAGCCGCAGGCGCAAGTTTATATATATGTATATCACTGACCAGCACTTCGCCCGCGACTTCGTCCGCGCGGATTTAGTAGGTACGGCACAAACTTCAACGCCCGCTCTACCCCCATTAGTGCAAAATGATTTTCATTCATTACCGCCATTTTTGCTGCTGATTCTGTGGTCTCTGGATCAGCGCAACTATCCACCCCGTTCACCTCGTCAGGGGTTGATATTGCAAAAATTGTTAGATCTGTTTCAATTATCTCAATTTTAGTTTTTTCATACCAATTCCTACATAAATTGAAGTAAGTACCTACTTAAGCAATAATTTTCACCCCTAAAAACTTCATCACCCCTTTTCGCCCCTTAAGGGTTTATTTTCGAAAAAATCCAAATACATATTTGTTATTCTTATTTTTTTTTATCCAAATGCGGTGTTTCACCTTCAGCGGATTGTTCTTACTTGAGCATATTTATACCCGTCGTAACTTTGAAACGAAAGGTCCAATTTGAATAATTTAAAGTGTTACCTTAATTATCAAACCATTTAAATGGATTAGGATCTTGATATCAAAATCATCACATTTTCTTTCCAACCGGGCTTTGATTGAATAATTTTAACAAAAAGCGGTCATTGTGACTTAACCATAACAGTTAGACATATAGCCTCGCGGACTTTTTTCTAGGTGATAATGAGTACTTTAACTATGTAGTACATTATTTTTATGAATCATCAATAGTTTTCGCAGCGCATGCAATTTATGACAATTTTTTTTTCACCTTGGGTTACATAATTCAAGTTTTAGTAGGGATCCCTAATTCTTTCTCGAATTAAATATAGCCTATGTTACTTGGTGAAGA
This sequence comes from Mamestra configurata, assembly GCA_002192655.3. Classification (NCBI taxonomy): domain Eukaryota; kingdom Metazoa; phylum Arthropoda; class Insecta; order Lepidoptera; family Noctuidae; genus Mamestra; species Mamestra configurata. The sequence goes on along the minus strand of NDFZ01001749.1, from coordinate 2,482 downwards.
TGTAGCTTTCTAACGGTGAAAGAATTTTTGAAACCGGTTCGGTAGTTTTTGAGCAAAATCGTAACANTCTTTCTCGAATTAAATATAGCCTATGTTACTTGGTGAAGATGTAGCTTTCTAACGGTGAAAGAAATTTTGAAACCGGTTCGGTAGTTTTTGAGCAAAATCGTAACAAACAAACAAACAAATCTTTCCTCTTTATAATATTAGTTAAGACAGTTTAGATGATAATATACCACCGTATTTTTCTGATAACTGCTCCGTTTGATCTCTTGCTGCCAAAGATTTATTTTTCACTTATCCTAGTGTTCATGAACAGGATAGACCCTAATATTGTTAGAACCTAGCCTTGTATACACTAACAAGTAATTTAATAATAACTTAAACAATTAAATTGTCTTGACTAAGAACGCGTCCTATAGCACTTTTCTCATTGCATGTATTAAGGTGTATACCTTCGTTCTTGTGTATTTGGTAACTGTTGAGCTACATTACACTATTCACTATCACTGTGATTGTTGATAATATATATCTTTAATATTGAAATATCTTTCTGAAACGTCACTGTTGATCTCGCTTCTGGCGAGCCCAAATTTGAATTCCAGGTCAGGCAAAAATGCTAGCGAAGGGGGAGGCGAGCCGCGCGAGGGAAAGGCAAGGCCTTCGCCCCAACCGCCGCTACAGGAGAAGACGCCGGTCCCATCTATCTCTGTATCTAAATGGGTTCTGCCATTTAGATGTGAAAGCTTTTGTATTTTTTTTTAAAAGGTTTTTTTATNTAAGGTGTATACCTTCGTTCTTGTGTATTTGGTAACTGTTGAGCTACATTACACTATTCACTATCACTGTGATTGTTGATAATATATATCTTTAATATTGAAATATCTTTCTGAAACGTCACTGTTGATCTCGCTTCTGGCGAGCCCAAATTTGAATTCCAGGTCAGGCAAAAATGCTAGCGAAGGGGGAGGCGAGCCGCGCGAGGGAAAGGCCACTCCGAGAAAGTACTCCTCCAAAAACTACCCAAATANGCGTACCAGCGTGATGTTATGTTATGAACTGGTGTAAACAATAGACAGACATGAGATTTCAGCAAAACCAGTCCATTTGCTATCATTTATTGAGGAGTCCAAATTGAAATGGGACCACTCCGAGAAAGTACTCCTCCAAAAACTACCCAAATCGCTTCAAGTGTGCTTATAAAATTTGAAGAGTTCTCACTATTTCTCCAGGATCCCATCATGCGATCCTGACTTGATGATCATGGGACCACCTGGAAAGTATTCAACGTATTCATTTCAAACAAAAAAAAATCCAAATCAAATAAAAAGAAAAAAAAAAATGAAAAGGAAATGGTCCGACGAATTGAGAACCTCCTCCTTTTTTTGAAGTCGGTTAAAAAATACAAATTCACACTTAGTACAAAAATTACAGCCCGGTGATGCTGAAAGACGACTTATTTTCTGCCATGAAATCGAGAGATCACTATTTTCTAAATAATATTATCTGGTCAGACGAGACAAACTTCAGCAATAATGGTATGTACAAACGTCACAATAATCGCATTTGGCCGAGGGAGAATCCCTTTTGCTATCCGCGAGACTAATAATCAAGTGCGTTTTTCGTTCAACTGTTGGTGTGGGATTGTAAAAAACCAGGTCCTCTTGGTACATTTTTGCGAAGGGCATTTGAATACGGAAAGGTATTCAGAAAGACTTGAGATTTTGAGAAATGAGATAAATAATCTTCCGGTTGCAGAACGACAAAACCTTACTTTTCAGCAAGATGGGGCTCCGGCTCATAACAGCCACAGAACAAGGGACACTCATCTCAATGAACACTTTCATCCCTGGATCGGGACAAATGGACAAATAAGATGGCCGCCAAGATCCCCAGATCTAACCCCCTTAGATTTTTTTATGGGGTTATGTAAAAAATTTAGTTTACAAGAACCAGTATTAAAGTGTCCACGAGCTACAAGCAGAACTTGGACATATTATTCTAAATACCCACCACAGCAAGATCAAAAAATCGACAGGGAGCAAAATTATCAAAACAGTGCGACTCTGTATTCAACAGGAAAGGATATGGAGGTATGCGGTACAGAGAGTAAAGTCCCGCACACCGCCACTGAAAAATGGGAGGATCCTCCGAACCAGACGGTTGTTGTNTTGTGTCTGGTGGGCAACTGCCCGATAGTTGATATTCGGACTGTTGTATATGTTCAAATCGCACGGAGAACTTTGCTTGCGCGATGCAGGATTTCGATGTTAGTTCGTCGTAGATGGCGCTGCGGTTCTTTTTGTTGTCGTACAAATTTCGTTTCTTTGTTTTTCATGTGGCGGCATTGATGCCAGTACAGGGATTCATTTTGAGCATTTGATAAATTGGATAATTTTGTATTAAAAATGTCAAAATGAAAGGAGTAAAGAAAAGGGTTTTTGGTTTAAAACTACACAATGTCAGCCTCCTCGAGTACCTT
>NDFZ01001745.1:0-14890 GCA_002192655.3 Mamestra configurata | reverse complement strand
GTATATTGTGAAATTATAGCATGAAATAAAATTCTCAGAACGAATAATGTAATGTTTGTGTAATTTTTTTTTTCGTATCGTATCATATATTAAAACTAGCTGCTGCCCGCTGCTTGGTCCGTTTCAAAATGTGTTTTACATTTTTGCATGATATTGGGTTTTATTGTTTGCACGTAACCCAAAATAACATCAGCTGTCTGCCAAAGAAAATCACTACAAATCGGTCCAGCCGTTTCAGTGGTAAGCCGGGACAAACAGACAAACAAAAGTAACACTAAATGTTTTCTTGGTAAACACAATGTAAAAAAAAATGGATTTATTANGTAAGCCGGGACAAACAGACAAACAAAAGTAACACTAAATGTTTTCTTGGTAAACACCGTGTAAACAAAATGGATTTATTAAATAGCCTTTATAGTAACATAATTGTATGTTTTTGTATGTAGATATATATTTGTATAGATAATTGATATGTATGTATACATATATTACTAGCTGACCCACGCAACATCGTCTGCGTCACATTTTTCATAAATGCTCGGCTCCTATTGGCCGTAGCGTGATGTTATATAGCCTAAAGCCCAACAGCCCCCAACACTAAAATATTTTTTCAATTGTACCAACATACATATTTAAATTTCTAATAAATAGTCAAGAATAACTGATCGAGTGGTAAATGGTCAATTATCGACCGCCGAGAGTAGAAAATAATTAAAGTACTAATATCGCTATAAAAAATAAAGGGTTGGTGGTAGAAGGGTGAAAATTTAGGTTTGTATGTATTTTTTAATGACACATTATAAAAAATGTTGTCCACGAAAATAAATTTTAGGGGTGGACAACCCTTATCACTTAGGGGTCGAAAAATAACTAGTAGCCGATTCTCAGACTTACTGAATATTCATATAAATTTCATAAAAATCGGCCAAGCCGTTTCGGCGGAGTATGGTAACTAACATTGTGACACGAGAATTTATATATAAGAAGATATATTTATATAGTTTCTAACCAAGTAATGCTCAAAATATTTTTGAACATAGAATTTTGTAAGTTGAAACTATTTAGTTACTCTCTGGTCCGAGTTTAATAAAGAAAACTTAAGCCGAGAATTAACCAAGTTATCTTACAAAATTATTTCGTTTCTCTCATTTTCGATCATTATAATGGTACGAGTTCTTGGGAACACGAGCTAAATCGCAATGTGTAATGAGCATGGAAACACATTCCAAAACCGTTTATATTTATCAAGTGCATATAGTGCATTCGAGGACTTTTAAAGATCTGAAGGATCAAAAATAAAAATTCAATCACATTTAATTTTATTCACGTTTCTCTGTACAGGTTGTAAAATAGTCAATCTTGAAGTAGTAATCGGCTTTATAGTCATACCAATCCAGGACTTTTCTGTCGTACCACACATATGCTCCTTTGAGGCTGCCAGGAGCATCGAGTACCAGGTATATAGGAGTTTCAGCTGCCTGGTCTATGTCATAGAAACCAAGACCGAGCATCATATCGGTCCGGACTAGTCCAGGGTGCATGGAGTTCACTGCGATATTTTTGTGCTCAAGTTCCTTCTGCTGCAGCATCGTGATGGCACTGAGAGCCACCTTCGATACTCTATACGCAGCAGCTGATCCATTATCAGCAATGTCATCATAGTTGAACGTTCCATTCTTTACGCCGTCCAAAAACCAGTTCACGAATTCATTAATATCTTCCACAGTTAAATTTTGCTGTGATAACCTTTGTATCCAGTACATATTCCGTATGTTTGACAAATGTCCACAAACACTTGAAATGTTAAGTATACGTCCATTGTCTCTTACCAATGGAAACAACAGTTCTTGGATTATAAATATGCTGAAATAGTTGATATCAACAATGGCTTTGCATCCTTCGTAAGGTGGGTAAAATTCTACACTGTTACCGAGGCCCGCATTGTTGATGAGGATATCGATGCCTCCATGCTTGTTCTTGAGGTGGTCTCTGAACCGGAGCACACTGCCCCTGTCGGTGACGTCCAGCTGGTGGTACTCCGGCTTCAGCCCGAGCTCGTTCAACTTGGCGACGGCGGCCTTCCCTCTGTCATCGTCTCTCGAAGTCAGGTACACAACACCATCGAACCTTCTCAACAACCCTTAAACTATCCCGAAGCCGATCCCCTTGTTGGAGCCGGTAACTACTGCAACTTTCACCATGTCTGCACTGTATCAAGTCGCTTCGTGAAATGAAATCTGAAAGCAATCAGTTTAACAATTGTGCATAAAGCCAAACAATATTTTATTTTACTGTCCTTATCATTATTTTTGGCATGCACAGATAGCGTTTATCTGCGACACATTATCACAATATTTAACATAAATTGACTGCTCTCAATGTACGTACGAGTAATTACAAAATATAGTTGACAACGAAATTAGGGTTGTAGTAAACACAAGTATATAATTAAACGTGGATAAATTGTTGATTACTGATTGCCTGCATTAACAAGGTCGTCGGTGCTTAGGTTCGTGTTGTGTCAAAATCAAAACATTTAATTTTATTAATCGGACGCCTGCTTAGATTATGTCTGCTATTGGTCGCATTACATCAATTTATTCAGAGGCTAGTTTTGTTTGGGGTACACAAATTGATAAACGGATTATTGTAGAGGTTTACTTTTTAGTCTAAAATACTAATATATTATAAAGTTTTCGTAGACAACCTTGTGTTTAGAACATCGTGAATTACATAAGCGACTTACAATATTTGACTATTGTGATTTAAAAAAAGTCTGTTTACACATAATTAATTTGACTTTGAATTCAACAGTCACAAAATTGGCCAATTCCACTTAGTAACTGAAGAAATTATTAATAATCCGCCTGAAGCATCATAAACCCATCCTAGTTAGGGAGGAGAGGGTTTCTCTAAGTCTAGCTCAACACCCGCTCAACACAAGCTCAACAATGGCATTGCCAACGCTTTGTGTTGCTTTGAGTTGAGCTGAATAGTGCACACCTGGTTTATTACGCGCTTCGATGATGCTTATCTCGTATTATTTTTATTAGAAGCACATTTATACTGTAAAGATGAGAAACATACTGTTGCTATCTACTTGTAACATGACAAAAAAAACATCATAAGTGCATATATTGTTTGCGGAATTTGTTCGAAAGAGTCACCGCGGCCCTGGAACGCAAAGGGCTTAAGAAGGAACACGGATGGCTTGTAGTCAGTATGAGTCTGACACGCCCTTCCGCTCCACCCAGAGCGGAAGAAGGCATTTGATGATTTCCCATCCATAAAAAAAAGGGCTTATATAGTACGATTAGGTAGGTACAGTGGATACAAATCTTCTGTAGGTAGGTAACTAAATCATTTTCCGTGCTGTCTCATTTAATATGTAGGTATAAAAACATTTAAACCAACGTGTATGTTTTTAAAGTGGTTTTATTCCTTCACTTTGTCTCGTTTGTCATAATTATGTGTGTACCTACAATATTTTTAATAAATTAAATAAGTAAAACCACCTGTTAATGTTATAATAACGATATTATTTTATTTATTTATTTAAACTTTATGTACAACAGTGGTACATGGGCGGACTTAATGCATCAAGGCAATCTCTACCAGTCTACCTTTGGGTTATAAAGACTACACTGTGGTAGGTGTACAATTAATAAAAATGAGTAATAAGTAATTTAAAAATAAAAATAAGTAATTTTTCATGTTCCTTTCTGTCGTCGTCTCAGGGAGGCCAAATCTGAAGCTATTTCCAACAAAATATGTGTGCAGTGCTCTAAAATCTTATTATTTGACATATAACCTTACCTAATATTATTCTTATGCCGTACCACTACGTGCTAATTAAAGCTACTACTTCCTCAGTAACAATTACAACGAAAATGAAGCTCCCTAGCTCCAAGAAAACATTAGTAAGAAGAACAGAGATGCAATGGAGACGCTTTAAAGCTGATTTATTTTCGTAGTGTAAAAGTTATTTGAAAAATTTGTAAAGATGAATTCTTTGCAAATGTGAAAAATATTTTTTTTCTTTCAACCCCCTTTTAAATCTTTTGAAGTTGAAGAGCAGAGGGAGAACTTCGTTTTATTTTATATCTTAAGTAATTTGGAACAGATTGCTGCAGGGGCCATACTCCAACTTTTAAAAGTTTTTGTTTATGTCGGCCATTAAATATTTAGGTACTTATAAATAGGCAATACCAAGAAACCTTGGCTATTCATTGAAGCTTTCTCCTTGACGCCAAACTTGGAATACTTTTAATTTAGAGGCCAGTATTCTACTTAATAAAATTAAAATGAGATTTTCCCAATGGGTTATGATTTGACCGGGACCGCTACAGCGCGCCTCAGGCAGGCTCGGTGAGACGGGGCTATGCCAGGACAGAGCATGGGTTCACATGAGTTTGATATTGTTGGACAGATCTTACGATATCAATTTACAATACTAGATGGCATAGACTTAAAGCTTCATATATTTATTAGTAAATATTATACTATCATATTGGTAAGTGGAAAAATAACAATATATTCAAGTTAAGTTTAAAAACTTAACTTGAATATATTGTAAATTTATTTAAATTTAATAGATTATATCATATTTGCTTAATTAAAAGTGTGAAACTCAAATTAAAGTTGTCAGCCTCAAAATTATTTGTTTCAATCAAAACTCTTTCATAACGACCTCTGAGACAAATGTATGAAATGTTTTGAACACAAAGAAAATATTGGAAAAAACCTAAAAACACATTGAATTACACCTATCTACATTTTCTGTCGACAAAAAGAAGAATCACAAACGGAAATAATATAATATGTCGTGACAGATGTCAGGCATCCCACCGACCCGGCCATATTATTTCCGTTTGTAGACACGACCAGGGACTATCTATCAGCAACTTGAGGGCAACGCAATCTTGTGGTCTCCGAGGTGGCGGAGTAGATCGGGTCGTGGTTGACCCACATAGCGAAAATACATGTGTCGTGAACTGTTGGATTCATATGTCATCGTGTGAGCGACGAGCATTCCATTTTGAAATTGCGCAAGTTACCGCCACATCGGGATTTAGATATAAACCACCCCTTATATGAGCCTCTGACTACTCAGTCATATAAGCATTCATTAATTGAGAGCAGACGGATGTTGTAAAATTCTTGAACTCAGCAGTTTTTCTCATTTATTAGACGCTTAAAGTTAATTAATCAAGAAACTATATTAAAATTAATAAACGAGTCGTGTAACTTATAATCTTAGAAGATACACATCATCGGAAAAGTTCTAAAGAAAGAATATTAAAAAATAAAAGTTATCGAAGTAAGGAGTACCAATAACTAGACACGTGTAGGAGATCTAGGTCAGTGTTGTTGCTGCTAGCTACCAACGGGCTATTTCACTTGGAAGCCATTTTCACCTAGAGTTAAGCCTTTGCTTTCAATTATAAAATAGTGTTACGAAGATAATATTTTCAATGTCCAACAGATATTATTTGAAATAGTTCTTACCTAAAGATGACTATCGTAATTCATTTAGCTAGAATATTCTCTGAAGTGTTTGCCTATTAAACTTGACTTTACATGCTATTTTAGTACATAGCATTTTAGTACGTAGCGTCTTTTTTAAGTTCGCCCTGTCATCTGCAATCGCAGCACTTTTATTTTAGCCAGCAACGAAGTGGACGTGTCCAAACAGATCGCTACATGAATATAACATCAACGCCGTGTTTGTTGCTGCAACCGATACCGTAACGCTACGCTGCAATAACCCTCGGGTTCTGGCAATTGTCACAAGAGATTTTTGTCTTAAAAAATTGGGAAAATGCCAGAGAGCTTAATGGTGCACTCATGTGCTTATGAGATTCGACGAGATTTTTGCTTTTATGATAAACCCCCAGGTTTTTAAAACGTAATGGAATGTAGCTTTAATAAGGAGTCGAGATTCTTGAATCGCTAATATTAAATTGTAACCCCGTAAAGTGATGAGGTAAGTATTGATTCGTTTAAAATAATGATCGGAAGCTATTTATAAATAAATTAGAGAACTCCATAATTAGCATCAAAACAGATATCCAATATTAGATTTTGATTAAAATTTCTAATTAATTAGTAACCCAAACTTTATAAGTTCGACCTAATTTTGTCTTGTTTTGGCACACGTTAAAAAATGATTAGTCGTTCTTTTCTCTGTTTTATAACAAACATGATTTCTTCTACACTGTCTACAGTAGATACTCATAGGGTTTTACCGACTAAAAACGGCCTTTTCAAATATCGGTAACGAATGTCAAACCCGTTCAGTTGGTAGCCCTGGTGCCAACCCACGCCCCACAGTGACAGCCTGGCCCGGGGCCAACAGTCCCAGCCCTAACATGTCCTATCGTGCCACTGCCACAGACTGTGGAGCGGCAAAAGGTTCATTTGGGACAGTAATGTTAAAACTATCTCATGCGCAAATGGTTGCCATAGAGTGAAATTGGCCGGTTGTCAAGTATTGTACTAGAATGGTCCCAGTTTTTCTGCACTACTAGCACTGGCTAAAGGATATTGTAATTTGGAAAAAAAAAAACAATAATTAATCCCTATGTTTTTAAGTCAAAATGTTATGTGTCAGTAGGTACCACAGATTTCTTGTGAGAGTTAACTGTGCGATGTTAGAATTATCCACTTTGATGTTAGAAGTGTCCCTTCTGTGTTCCCTGTTCTGTGGTCACCGTTTAATTAATTCCACTCAATTCATACCGCGTCGATTGTTTTAATACTCGCCTTTGCAAGTTTTCGCCGGCGTTACATTTAATTGAAGCAGTTTGCGGTTTTTTTCCAGCGGTTATACTGTTATTCAGTGTTAGTACGAATGGGCAAGTTTTTGCTCGGCTCACAATGAGAGTTTTGTTTAAAAACTGTGAGTATATTTGCATTTTAAAAGCTGGCTATTATTGCTTTGTTTATTTTAGTGGTTTCGGTATCAGCGTTGAAGAAAAATATTAGAATGGCTATGGTTTTGGTGCAAGTATTTTGATACTTACTTAATTGTTTTTTTTCCATTAAGTTTTGTTTGGTTGTCTAGTTCATTTCAATTTGACTACAAAACCAACCAATACCCGCACATTTACGAGGTTAAAGTGAGCTGCGCAGCTGAGGTAAACAGTGAACACTGTCTGCTTATTTCCTTAATGGGAATAGATAGAATACGCTTATCCACCATGACAAAACATACTTATAGAGAGAATGATCGATGCACTATGTACGGCGTTATCGCTTAATATGATACGAAGGACATAATATGAATAAGGAAAAGTTGTTATAATGTAGCAACAAAAAACAGCCGACACACAAAAAGTAAATAAAGTAGACAATATCGTATTCGTAAATAACTACGTATAATAAATAACTGACACCGTTACTTTGTAGCTCTATACGGTTATATATTATGACGTCAGGATTATTTCAGAAGTGCTGACTTGGGAGTTTACTATGAATGTGGAATAAATCAAGATAGATTTGTAATAAACAGCTTATTTTGCATCCTGACAATGGACATTCCGCCATTTTGAAGCTAGTGATGGGTTGACGAAGTTGCGGGAAACTCATTCATCGAGTACTTATGGAACCAGGAAGTGTGATAGAAGAAAGGGGAGATCTATAGCAGGGGGTGATTCCGACTTCAAATGATGATAACGATGGTGACGGGCTATGATTACTTACTGTCCTGCCCACCTGTACTAACTTATAAGCCTCATGTTACCCCGTTAGTCGAATGTGCGACTGCCGAGCGTGGGGTCCTTGGTTTAATTCCCAAGTCAGGCTAAAGTGTTTTTGGGTTTTTCAATTTGGAGTTTCGAAGTTGGGCGTGTGACATCCCCGTGCTTCGGCAAGCATGAATGTAATTGTTGGTCTGGCGCCTGATCTTCCCGGTCGTGTCGGATTGCGGAACAAAGATTTCATTTGTGTTTATGCGCACACTTGTGCACTATAATATCTCCTACGTACTTCACTAATCTCCTTTGAGGTTGGCTACCATAAATGAAATTCGGTCGATAGGATTATTATAAGTAGGCACAGTAGAGCGTCAATGAGGCAGCATTGACGCTCTACTGTACCTACTCATGTACGTGTCTATGTGACGTTAATTCTTTGTCCTTTTTCAGAAATCCATAATTCTAGACTGGGCTGAGCTGTTTGCCTAAGTTCAATAGTGAGTCTTGCATGAATGAGTTCTACAGCTGTCGCAATTATACGACGTCTACATTATATCGAGCGGGTCGCGCTCGGATACGTATAACTGGCGGCTACAATATCACTCCGAGCCACTTCGAATAAATAAACGTGAAGTGAATTTTCGAAATGAATTGTAACGCGATTTTTGTGAAATTCTTTGAATTTATTCAATGAAATTCTTTGAAGATGATCTATATGATGCTGATATGTAAAAGTATTGTTTTAGGATATAAGGATGCATATTTGCCTAAAGTTAATTATTATTTATTACTTATTGATGTTGGCTATTATGGAAAGCACTTTTTTTATTGAAAAAATCCCGCAATTCCGGGTGTACCTATAGTCCATGACATGTAATAAACCCGATTGGACACAAATAACAGTTGCCTTGTTACAACGTAATATGGTTTCCCCTAAGATGACTATCAGAAAAGAGTATGAAAGTATGAAACCTTAAGTTGCAGGGACAGACAGAATGGTGGTTTGTGCAGACAATTGTATTAAGCGTGTACTGTATTAATGTATGTTTTTTAATTAAGACTAGCTGCCGCCCTCGGCTCCGCCCGCGTGAATGTCAAAATCTTTCTTTCTTTATAAAATCCCGGGATCTTATTTTTATAAAAATATTCTCAGAAGCCGCCTCAATAGTATGTTAGCCAAAACAAACTTTAGGTAAAAAATGCATCCGATCATCCGATCTCTATTTCTACAAGAGGATTAGTAGTAATTAGGTACTCAAAATATTTAGCATTATTTAATAAATAAATTACATTACAACCAGTTTATTTTCAGAAAGCATAATCTCATAATAAACATGCCAGAGCTAACAATTTACAAAAGAGGTAAAACACCGCAGCTCAACCAATTTTCACGTAATATTTCGGAAAGTGTGTCAATTTCCTAAAGCCGTCCATGGCGCCGAGTCGTAGCGTTACCGTTAGCTTTTACTAAAATTTTAATAAAGCCGGCCGCAAACCATGTTGCCTCGGCAGCGGCGCGGCGGCGGCGTGACAACACTTTGTGCGCGCCAGTCGCCAGCGACAAACACAGTTTGTCACGCGACGCGCCCAAAACGTCGCACGAATATAATGGCGGAAGTATGAATAATATTTACATGAAGATGTAGAGCGTGTGGATGGCTTTATAACTGTGTTCGTTGTAAGAAATAACAAGTTAATCAGGGAGCAGAATTATCCACCTTTCTTAACTGGTAGATTATTTTTAGTTCTAAGTATTTTACTGCATAGTGCGGGAAATGTTTATAAAACTGTACGTACACAACTCGCACCCTTCCAATGTAGAAACGACAGAACGCTACCTAATTCGATTCTTGCATCCTCCTTTTGCTCCGTTTACGATCGATTCATGTATCAGCTGACTGTGTATGTCCTTCTAGGCCGTGCTCTCTCATTGTTTCCACTCACGTCTGCCTGCTTTGTAAATAAGTATGTAGGTATCTTTTAAAACTCTCAGTTAAAATTCCAAGCCAAATAATAATGAGCAAAATTCTTATAAAATTAATAATCCAAAAATTAATAACCAACTAAATTCACGAATTGAGAGTAAAGCGAGACACGTTTTAATGAAGTCTAATCTTTAAAAATTAGAGGAGGCTGGGCTAAACTGGCATCCTTCGGTTACGTGTTCAAACCTTCAAGAATAAAGTGAGACGCTACAGGAATATCAACCAAGTAACGGTGAAACAACAAGAGCAAGGATTTTCTGATACTGTAACAAGCTGGCGACTGCACAATATTATAAAACACTTGCAAAGCCACCGCAGTGCATCTTGACATTAAACTTTTCATGCTAACATTTTGAAGCAAAAAACATTTTCAAACAGTTTGCACACTTTGTCATGGTCTAACATCGTAATCCATCTATTTACATTTAAAGCGTATCTCTTTTTGAAACTAAACTCTGTAAACTTTACAAACAGAATTTTTATTCCGCGTTTGACGCAAACTAGAAACGGGGCCAAACCACACCTGTATATTCTCATGGCGTCCACACAAATTGCTTTTTCAATAATATCTAAAAAAATCGTGTCACTTTTTTCCCGGGAGCCATGCAGCTCTCCCCGGCATCCTCTAATTAATTAAATTCCCCGTCAAAAAATAGAATTCATTAATAAAAAAGTTCCGCGCGCATTATACACCGAGTGGCGGGAATTCCCGGTGTTATATTAGAATTACCCGGGATTATGCGGGATTCCACTTAATTACGGAATCCGCCGAAATTACACGAGCTCCTTAGTTTTTTAACAGCCTCTACACGAGAGAAGAATTATTGTATGGCTTTGTCAGTAATTAACATTTTATGAACTGAGCTCTGAGATGGCTTCGTGTATTTTTTGGATGTTAATTACTAAGCGGATTCCATTTTTATGTAAAATAGAAAATAAATTAATGCAACACCTACTCACGTGTACTCATAATTAACTTTAAAAGAATTTTTCTTCGGTTAATTTCGTTTCGTAATAACTTAGTTATATCCATACCAAATACTACACATCAACACAAAACAAACATCATACTTTTAATTCCAGACGCAGTTAAATTTAAATTGGGTCTGCTACATCAAACAATAGATGATCTACCTACGCTAAGATAAAAACTTAATACAATGATATAATACGAATAGAATATGACATGACATGTGACACAGATCCCACGCCCCAGGAATACAATGGGTTCCCGGGATTCGCAACTACTGGCATCTGATTACGTCTCCATATTATTTTAAATAGAATATAGCAGTCGTATCTAATTGACTTCAGTTTTCATTGAACCATTTCAATATTATCAGAGAGTTAGCAAATCTAACGGATGGCTTTTTTCAATGCCTTTTCTTTATCTAAAATTGGTAATGGAAGCCACTTATCTGAAATAATATTTTTATAGTACTCAAGACAGCTTGTAATTGAACCAATAACAAAATATATTTGTAAGATATCTCTAGCCAAGCGAACAATCTAGGTGAATGAATCCAGCCACGAGACACGTGTGTCTCAGTCTAGTAGCACTACACCACACTCAACCCGATAGTTTATTAGATAAGTATCATGATGTATCTCGGTCGTAACATGTTTTATTATGACTGATTTCATATTACATTATCTCTGCTTTTTTTTTGGCCCCAATCCACATTTTCTTTCTATATCCAAGACTTTTCTTATGAAAAGTAGTACGGTTCAGGCTCAGCCGAAATAATCCCTTTCTCAATCGATATGAACCCTAGAGAGTATCGGGGCTAAATTCTTGTGATAATAACAGAGAAATTTTATTTACCGCGATAGTTGAGTTCCGGGAAATATTGACTGTGTTCAGTTTTCCGCTTGGCTGGCGGCCGGGGCGTTTGTTCCTCGTGTCGCTTGCAGAGGCTCGGGGTCGACAATCGTCTCCAAGTTTTCGCACCATTGAAAGTTTTTTCGGGGCACTGTGTGATATTGTAACAGACATGCAGCGATGGATGGAGCCGTGTTCTTAGCGCTACGTTCCACACGTCGCTGGTGGGTCATGGAGGCGTATTTAATGAGGCGGCGTGCAGCCAGCGCCGCGTCCGCGCCTCCCACAGATAAAATATTTTCTGTTTACCACCGCGACGCTCAACTTCCGCCTATTTCTTCCACGTATATGGTTATTGTCAAAAAAAGTCTTTTGTAATGTTGAAACTTCGTATGGGGGGTGCGGACATAATGGCCTCGTCTACCCTTTCATAGAACAATATGAGAATGTGAGTCAACTTTTTACAATGGACTGGGTTTTAAGGATTTCATTTGCGTGTGATTGCCGCGTTTCCGATATCATAAGGTGTCATCAGTTCTGGAGTGTAATGACGAGGAGGAAATGACACGGTCGCTTAGAGCGCCATCTGCAGGGGAGGGAAGGACCACGCCGCTTTTTGTTCGAACCCATAGAGCGACCTTTTTGCATGCAGCGTATCATGAATTAGATTTAATCTACAAATACTTCGCACCTTTCTAAAAGGCTATGGAGATGATTACTTGCAATTTTCAAGATTAATTTCCGTCTTTGTGGAATATTTGACTTGAGTTCCTAATCATCATCTAAACTATGTATGTTTAGGTGGTTTATTTCGATTGCTTGTGTTGTTACTCCAGGGAGTGCTGGCACGATGGCGAACATTATTTATCTGATAGAAAGCTGTGCTGTGCCATAATAAACTTTCTGGTTTTCAATTTTTGCCGTGGAAAAAATTTATACAAAATCAACTTTCATCATTTTTGAAGTAAAAACTTCTTTAGGCGCGTTGAGCACTTTTTGGGTGAACAAAAATCATGGAGTTCGCATCATCGTCACCGAACGCTTTAGCTTAGTTTTCACTTCTATGGGCAGTCCCCAAAGACTGCCCCGCATGTANGTGAACAAAAATCATGGAACTCGCGTCATCGTCACCGAACGCTTTAGCTTAGTTTTCACTTCTATGGGCAGTCCCCAAAGACTGCCCCGCATGTTTTTTTTTTTGTATCTTCTGATTTTTCTATCAGACTGATTTACTTACCTTTATTCTTTCTTATGTTTTTGTAAACTGCAAAACAGATGACATGTTCAATTCTTCGGGTCATTAGAAGGTGCTAAGGACAGCAGGACTCGGGCGTTATGTAGCACATTTAACTCAACGACGCGGCGACACCTGCGCCAAGACATTTTACGTGTTTTTGTCGCGACTCCTTTTTGTGGGTCAAGATATTGAATGAAGCGGTTTCAACCCTTTTTGACAAGAATTATTAAATGCTGTTCACCTAGGTGACTATTGATTTTCTTGGAATACTTAATCAGTAAGGCTTTAAAGAAAGATAGTGGTCTCTGGTGTTCTCCTTCATCTTTTTCACCTGTTCAGAATATACATTATATACATTTTGCTACTTTTGCCTTCGTTAATTTCTCAAGAGTGAGGGAGGTGTTCAAAAATGGTTTAATACCTAAACAAAAATGAAATTCCATTTTAAGTTCCACATCACAATACGTTGGGTCGCATTTCGCCATGTTCTTCTCCCTCACGCCTTCCCGAACAGAACAATAATCACATTGTAGCAGTCTCCTCTGTAGCCGTGAGCCGTCCCAGCGTCCCACGCCTCTCTCACGCGCCGCGTTACTGTACCAGCTCCTGTGGATATAGATCAAGTGATCAGGGACGTTCTGGGACATAACAGACATCGTATGTAGGAATTTTCAAAGTGTTCATAATGTTTCAGGAAGGTGTGGGTTGGATGCTGGATANCCTGTGGATATAGATCAAGTGATCAGGGACGTTCTGGGACATAACAGACATCGTATGTAGGAATTATCAAAGTGTTTCAGGAAGGTGTGGGTTGGATGCTGGAAGGAACGTTTGAGCTTTACTGCCGTAACATCTACATTATGTGTACGTTGTACGATACTCTTTGAACACAAAGAGTAGCTTTGCCATGGCAAAGAGAGTTTTTTTTTAGTCAGGCAACAAAGCCGTCGCTGATACTGCGACCCTAGTGTGCCTAGTGGTTACATTCACTCGTATGAAAGCACAGCACAGGTTCCGTAGATGCGTTTTTTCCTTGAAATAGATAAAATGTTTAAGTATTGTGTGCTTTTTATTTCTCCGAAATCCGCACGATGCTTATACTTCCGAACCAAACTCTTTCATAGGATCATTACTGTTTACTACACCAAGTAAAAACGTAGAAATATGCGGAATTTATCAGTTTCATATTTAGGTTATAACTGCATGGATCCTCCATGCAGAGTTCAGTCCTGTCGGTACCACGCGAGTAACCCACTGCCATCAATCGACAAAGTTTGGCAGCCAGCCAGTCTTCCCACACGCCACTATCACTCTTCGATCCTTATAAATAAGGCTGCAAATCCTGCGACAGGATGTGATCGAGCTGGTGGAAATTTGCGGTGTTCGGAAACTCCCCGATTAGCTGGCAGCGATTGTAATGCCGGTTTATTATCATTGCACTTTATTTTTATATTATCAGAGTGGAGAGACTATTGAATCGAACGATACTGTTGAGGTTGGAATGAACATGTTATAGACAACTAACTTTTTTATTGTATGTGGCGAGACTTGCCCACTATTCCTTTTATGTCCATCTTTTTAACTTAACAAAAAGCTTAGCAAAGTTACACTGTTTCATATTTACTTTTGTAAGAAAAAATAAATTTATCCCAAAGACGTTTCCAAGAAAACGATAGGCATAACATTTAAGCCGCTCAAAAGGGTTCAGGTACATACCTACCTTTTTTCTCAAGAAATCACCCGAAAAAGCACTGATGTAACCACTCAACAATATTTAAATACCCCTCGCACGATCCGGACAGGTCGTGATTCGTTGACTCTCCATCCATCTGCCAGTTTATAACTCATGAACTCTTCGACGGCCGTCCTGACACGCTAATATATGGCACTCGTCGCGCGACCCGGCACGTCTGCCCACGATGTGCAACTACATACCAGGATAACCCTTCATTTCTTACCAACCCTATGTGCTCAAGAATAGAGGGTAGTTTTGAGAGTATTGTGGGTTCTCTAAGTTTGTAGATAAATACTGGGATTCAAGCCGCGTACAAGCCCAAGGCGTCTAAACTTATTAACTGAACACGTCCGGAGCGGCAGAAATCGATGGCCGAATGGAATGTGTATGGGTCCCAAATTGAAATCTGGAAAA
>NDFZ01001744.1:0-14889 GCA_002192655.3 Mamestra configurata | reverse complement strand
AATCTAACTGACGGACTGCATAGAATCATAAACAGGCAACATTCCTATTCGCACACATAGGGCCGATCAATTTTGCATACAAAAATTTGTCGTTTACGTTGTACCTAAACGGTTTGACAAAGAACTCACCTCTCTATCTAATTCCTTAACTAAATAAATATTAGCTTCGTTGGATGAAATGGCTTCTAATCTTAAAATATCACTACCAAGTTGGTCTCTAATTCCAAATTGTAACGAATCTCCATCGGGGTCAACGCCCCTCAGCCGGTATATTAGGCTACCTGAAATTAAAATAACGGTCAATTCTCTTAATTAAACAGACACATACTTGAACATACTAGTTACGGCATTTACCGTTCGTAGTTTAGAGAGTAGTTAAGAAACTAAAAGTAATTAGGTAGGTACCTATCTCACAAGCAAATACCTACCTTTGTGGATAGGCATGCATGCAATGTAGCGGAAGGCTGAAAGGGGCAGATTTGGGGCACGCGTCTGTACACATAGACCTACTTGTAATCACGAATAAGAATAGAGCAGAATATGTTGAAATTAGATAGTATAATAACCATCATAATATCAGCCGAAACACATCCAATGCTGGACATAGGCCTCCCTCAAAGGGGGGTTTGCCATAATCGCCACGCTTGGCAGGCGGGTTGAGGATCGCAGTGTAGCTGTTGCAATGCACAGAGAATGCTGCTGCCCATTCTCTGGTCAGTCGCTTAGCCGCCTCTTACGACACCCACGGGAAGTGATGGGATCGTGCTATTATTTTACGTCCGACACTATACAGAACCATATACCATTTGATTGGCGTAAGAAAGAAGGGATCATAATAAGCAACTCATTGACTTGCAGAAAGCCTAGGTGGCTAGACTTGGCCAGCATCTTTGTGGAATAAAGATTAAATAGCAGAATAAACAGCTATCTGCAGTGTGCCAGGACGGTGCCATCAGCCTTTTCGAAAATATTATGCTCTCATCTAAGCACAGTCTGAAAAGGCTTATGGAACCGGGTCAAAGGATTACGCCCGCAAGATGGACGGACGCTAATACCAAGGGTATTGGAGCCAGCCACCTACCAAGGACTAGGCTTGGCCATTTGTAACATCCTGGAAAAGACTAAAATAACTTAAATATTGGAATACCTACCTCCAATATTCTACTAGTAGACTAAGTTAACTACAATCTATATTGAGATTCTTAACATACTTATATCAGGATTTATAACTTCACTGAAAGAAGTTACCATAGCCCCAAACATGACTCAGCCGTGACAGGGTTATTCCTATTCCAGGTGACTCATGCCCATTAAGTCATTACCCTGTCCAGGCTGACATTTAGTTTCTTTTGTTATATCAAATAGTTGAACTCGAACCCCATCAGGTATTTACGGATTTCACGCTTCCCTAACTTTCAGTTGACTAATCGTTACGTAACATCAACGATTAGTAGGTACACTCGTCGACATATCGTGCTACACAGTTCCAGTAAAAGGTGGCCCCGCATTGTATGGTCTTTCTGACCAACGAAAGGTCAGTTTTTGCTGGAAGTTATAGCTCGATGTGTCGTCCTGTGTAGGTACCTACCTGCATAATTGCAGGATAAGCAAGGGATCGTTTCTACAGCTGTATGGCTTCCCTATGTTTGCACCTGTTGTCGTGGTAACCCCACTCTACCCGTTCCCCTAGCATGAATAATTTCCGGTTGTCAGTGCCTTACGGTAAACGCAAACTGAATAGCTTTCGGGAGTCGATACACAAAGTGTTAGGTTTATAAGCTTGTATCATGTTTAATGTCGGTGTCTTACGATTGAGGTTTCGTCAATTGATACTTTTGAGAAATATCAAATTAATGTCTGTATCTAGAATAATTAGCAGCTAATACATAATACACATCGGCACAGATAAAATAGTACGTAGGTATCATTTGCACACCTATTCTTTGAGAACACGAAACTGTATCGGTCTAATACCCACCGCTGGCTTCTGTTGAGGTAATGATCTGAGTAGCAATTTTTGTAATTTTAAGGAACGTTCGAAATTCGAATTCGCGTCGCAATCACAAACTGTCCTCTAGTTTCCCTACATTTTTACAAGTTTTTGACATTGAATGTCGTTGGATCATATTGCGATTGGAATTGCAGCGGTTTTTAAGTAGGTACGCGAATTGGCCTTCCGCACTCAGTATTCATGTGTTACAGCAAAGGAATATCTTGTAAATAGGAAAAGATGTGTGCTATGGTGTAGGCTCTTACCCACTGGCGTGTCAAGTCCTTCCTTCAGCCTGACAACAATTTCTGACTGACCATCTATGAGAAATCTGGGCGGTCTGTTGGCCACTACAACTTCTAGAATCGTCAGGAGCAACCAGAACCCTGTGATGCATTTGTACTGAACCGGTTTTAACCGGACTCTCGTCGGGTGAGCAGTGACCCTCGCATGCATTGTAGTCAGTCATCTGTCGCATCTGGCCTTGTTGCTGGTTGGTGGTGAGACCATTTTCTCACTTCGCACGGTTTCTCCGTGGGAAGACGCGTGCCGTATCGGTGAAAGTGTCACCTCACTGACTTGGTTTGAACCCTCGACGTGACTTCACGGGTACCTGTAAAACGAACAAGTGTTAAGTTTCATAATTGATTGTTATTAAGTATTTCAAAGGTGATACAGTTCTCACTTTTGTTGGAAATGTGTGAAAATTATCGTCTCGTTGATGTCTTAACATAGAAAGTTAATGATGTTTAGGCAAATATTACCGATCTGGGAAAATATTTTGCGCTATCGAAAACGTGAGGTCTGTGGCAAACTTCCGTCGCTTTTCTAAAGATAGATCGGTAACATTAATTCACATACCAACGGCTTCCATGGTAAAAAGGTTCTTTGAAAGAAATGCTGTGGCCATTTGTCTCGTAAAAACTTCAAAAAGACTCTTCCATCTATAATATATTTTAATGGACCCATGCTAGAAGCACGGGCCCACTGACTGTTATAGTTTCAACGAAAAACAACCAGTTCCTAGTTAGGTACTGGTTGTTTTTGATGAATTCATCAGCAATCAGGCAACGCAGAGTTAAGTATCCAAACATAGACACTGCACCCGATCAAAACAAAACTTTTTCTTTCACATCAAAGCTGTGAAGTCCCTTGTGTCAGTGGGTTATCTCGACTCGTATCGTTACGAGAACTAGCGCGTGGCGACGGAGCCGAAGTGAGCATTTGCTAACTAGCCGTATCTCATTGTCTTGTGCTGCCTAAGTATTGCCTCTGTTGGCAAATCATCTTGCCTAACTAAAGAGATACGAATTGGATATGACCGCTTTCAGGCAATCTTTTTAACGTTAGATATTGGTGATACCGTAAGTAAGCTATAAAGTAAGCAATAAAGTATATATTAAATAAATAAATAAGCTCTAAGGATGTTTTGGTAATACGACAGGGTGACTGGCTTCGTTCATGAGCTTTCAGAAAAGTGTCAGTTTATTATGCAGAATGTAGTAGATTTCTCGCAATTAGCAATTTTTGGCCGTAAAGTATAAAATTGTCAAAAGAACTTAAAAGTTCGATTACCTACTCGAAAGAAACCCAAATTGGCCCCTAAGTTATCAGGATCAAAACCGTTGCAAATTAGCTCTTGAACATCCCATTTGAAGGAACGCACTCATTTACCAGTCACCCTGCTTAGTCATGGTTAGGAAATAATTATGAAGATTTATTTTGACTTTCACATTATTTATTTTCTTATGGGTTAAAATTTAGGCAATCCAATGTATACTTTCATTTCAATGAAAATTCAAAATGATGTAACACTAATTTGTAAAAGTAAAACAACAAGGTTATATTTCTCTCATTGTAATGTAACATCTATTGTTTAGACAGAGTTATTAACCATCAACTAAATAATGTGTGATTAACACTGAAGATGTTACGACAGCCTGCATTATTAAATTGAATGGGTTGATGTTGATACGCAAGGGTTATTCACACGCATCGGGTTTGCGAAACAATTATGTAAAAACAATTAAAACGTGACCTCGCGACCCGTCGGATGGTACGTATGAATTAGGTGTCGTTGACGTATTTTGGCGGCAAAACCGGCGTCCCATGAGCTCGCGGGCCCTGAAACAAAAGGGGCAGCCAGCGCGACGGGTGCGAAGGCCAATGACTATTGTACATCGCGATGGTACAACACTATCGGCGACTGACCTTTGTAGATTCATCATCGCGATTGATGAACTTTTAGATGCAGTTTTCGTCATTAGTTTAAGGCCCTATGTCGAAAATAAATAGGTAATATGTAGTTCGAAAGCTCCGATTTTCCCACACCTACTGCGACCTATTTATCAATTTATCACCTTAATTGTACACCTTATTAATGATGGAGAGATGAGTCGCTTCATTGGATTCTTAACGAGGTTAAGATGTTACGAATGCATCAGCAGTTAAAACGGGAGACGCTACATAAATTATTGAAAGATCTAGAAACTTCATTAAGATAGCATGTAAATTTATTTTAAAAAGACCTTTCAGAAGCAAATGTAGTTAAGTAAATGACTTTCTTTGACTGGACAATAAATATTCATAGTCACTAAGAAAGTTGGTTGTACAAATCGGCGTGGATTCAATTTGTTCATTCATGATTCCTGTAGTCGGAGCGTGACGGACTTTAGTAAGTACGGCCGAAAGGAGTGCATGACCGACGAATGAGAGAAAGCCTCCATACTCCGTTACACATGTGGTTGTTATAAAAATTAACGCCATTGCCATGGAAAGTGTTTATTTTTATTGGGTATTGGTATTGTTTGAGGATGTTTGTAATTCTGTGTTACGTAAGAATGACGGCAGGTGGCCCACCGGAAGCTACATTTAATTAAACTGGTTCTGTAGCATTTTAATTCCACTTTTACTCTTCAAACTCCAAATCAAGTTGTTGTCTCTTTGACTGTTTTGTTGTAGGTAATGGTTTGAAATTATTCCATTATTTGGATGACGTATTCTCTATCTCTAAAGTTTGATGAAATAAGGAGATCCTACGGTTGGCTAATGTATAGGTAAGTAATATCTTATTATATTTTATGAAAATTCTGTCTCGGACAACTTTGTCTATAAAATAANATATCTTATTATATTTTATGAAAATTCTGTCTCGGACAACTTTGTCTATAAAATACCGGTTTTATAAATATCCATCACCCATCAAATAGAGACTAATTCCCGTTATCACTCGGTGTGGGATTTTCCCCGCTCGGCTCAGCGCCTAGAGTTGAAAATCTGACAGGACAATAAGCATTTATTGACACGGTGCTTAGCGTTATAGTAGGTCCACACGATACAGACTTTTGTCTGCACAGACTTTGAACTCTGAATTAAATAGAAATCTATCACACAGACATTGACTGCAAAGCCTTTTTGCACTGACAAAATTGTGTAGAAGTTTATGGAAGTCTGCATCGCGTGGACGGTCCATTAGTGAATACAGGCAAAAGATGCTTCGGGAAAGACAAGGCCTTCGCCCCAACCGCCGCAACAGGAGAAGACGCCCTGGGCGTCGGGAGTCGCTGGGCGATCCCCGGCCACCGTAGGCGCGGGCCTGCGGATGGCGAGCGTAGGGTGGCTCGCTCTCCGCCACCACCAGGCCCGGGTCGATGGCGCGTTGTGTTCAACGCGCGCCTCAAAGAGATGTCAGCTTAGGCGACGGGCCCCGCTAGGGCCAAGGCCTGCCAGGGTTGTGGAATTTGTTCGAAAGCGTTCAAAAGCCCTTTGCGTTCCAGGGCCGCGGCCTGGAACGCAAAGGGCTTTAGAAGGAACACTAAAAAAACTGACACGCCCTTCCGCTCTACCCAGAGCGGAAGAAGTCATTTGATGATACCATACTTAAAAAAAAGGCAAAAGATGCTTAAAGTGTTTAGTCACCAATAGCATTATTTTTTATTACAAAGCCTCGTCGTGAGATCGGATGAAATGTTATAAGCAAAGGTACTAAAATAACCTTAATAAATTCTGTCTACTTGTTTGCTAGTACAAAGCGCATCGGTTGCGGTCTGTGGCTGCATCTCCACGATCGTATTTCAATGTTGCTATAATTTAATCACATCTATAAATATTGATTTCTTTGATACCTGTTTTCGAGTGAGAATGTTTGTTCTTGCGGTTTCTGTTACATAAAACATACTTATGTCTTATTTTGTATACTCTCTTTGCATTCGTTCATAATATTCGCACGGCTGGCTCTCAGGCTTCCTCTTCGCTGCCTTCTGTCTCACAGTCTTCCTCAACTTTACCATTTATCAAGCTAGCTTTTGTTCGCGACTTCATACGCGCATATCCCGTTTGTTCCCGTTGCCGTAGGAATTTCCCCTTCCCGTATAGCCTCTAGCCTTCCTCATGAATGTGGCTATCATATACAAAAATAATTTTTCAAATCCGACTGGTAGTTCCAGAGATAAGCGCGTTCAAACAAAACAAACTATAGNATCATATACAAAAATATTTTTTCAAATCCGACTGGTAGTTCCAGAGATAAGCGCGTTCAAACAAAACAAACTATAAATTATTTTCAGCACTTGTCTTTCTATCTGTCTTGCTTGCCACTGTTGGAAATTTACCTCTTTTGCTTTTCTTCTTTCCTTTTCCGCACACTGTATGTCTATATATATATGTCATCTGCTGACATGGGTCCTTTCAGTAAGACTGCAGAAGCCAAGCTAATCCTATCATCTTCACTCTGGTTATTTGTAGCGTTAGGTACTTCATCATAGCGGTGCATTGAAAAAACTGCTGCTTATCTATTTACGAGTACTTTTTCACTTACTTACTTTTTTAAGTTACCGTCAATTCCGTTGGAAAAGCCTAGTGAAATACAGAATGGCATATTTTCTGACTTAATTACTTAATGACTGAACCTTTGAAACTGTGCCTNTACCGTCAATTCCGTTGGAAAAGCCTAGTGAAATACAGAATGGCATATTTTCTGACTTAATTACTGAACCTTTGAAACTGTGCCAGATTATTTATATATTTTTTGTTTAGGTATGAATCTTTGGTCAATTATCTCCTCAGAGTGGGTTAGACAAGACGACATTCTATTTTAAAATAATTGTTTGATAGAGACGTCTATTATTCGTATAATATACAGATATATAATAGATACTGATCAAACAGGAATCAAAGTTGGTTGAATTTTCACACGTATCTATAGTTAATATTCCACATGCGAAATTAACTCTGTGTGTATGTTATGTTTTTACTCCTAAACGTTGGTATATGTATAGAAATAGATATTCGCTTGGAGAAGGACATGTGTATCCCTGGAGTACGTTAATTTCGACTTCCATGCGCAAAGCCGCTTCTAAACGCTAATGTAAGATTAGTTTACGACCGCAGTTTCAGTGCCTTTGTTTAAAATTAAATAATTAATTTTATTTCCTGATGCGAAGCGCTAACTAGCTTTAACCATAATCCATAAGTAATGTTTTGTAGAGAAACTCGTGTTTTTGATGTTCATCTTAGTGTGTAATTATTTTTTTTAACTCTGACAACATTAATTAAAAATACTTTTGATTAAAAGTGTGTAACTTTGATCAAAGGTGAAACAGACGGCGCCTGTTTCTGGGCCAGCCCAGAAATAGCGACGGCCTAGAGTCCTAGACGAATAGGTACCGTGAGGGCTGGTACAGTCAGTTACCTCAATTCGTTGACTCACCTTTGCATAAATGGTTGAGATTTTTTAGAATACGAATCAATAGAATTTTATTTACCATTTTAGCAAATAAAATAAAATATAAAAGAATTATAAAATTCTATCGATTAGTATTCTAAAAAAATAATTGTAGTAACTGACTGTACAAGCTGGTGCGGGAAATTAATTCCTGGAAGGACTTGGGGGACGCATTTGGCCAGCAGTGGGACAGAATGGGCAAATTAATAAAACTGTTTTTCAGTTTTAAATATTTCCTGCATTCTTCTACAGGGTGTTCCTGAAGTGCGTGGTCTTATTTAAGGGTGGTGTTCTGTATGTACTAAACAATGCGGAAAATAAATATCTGAAAAAGAATGACTCTAAAAAAAACCCGACCGCAAAAATCTACAAAAAAGTTTAAAAAAAAAACGCTTTTCAAGCTGTCTGATGTAATAAGTGGTTTTAATTTTAGTTAAATCATAGATTCGATGCCACCGAATGCATCAGGCTGCTTGAGAAGCTTTTGTTTTTAGCTTTTTAGCCTATTAATAGTCAGGTTTTTTTGAAAAAGTCAATATTTTTTATTTTGATATTGTTTATTTACTCTATACCAGTTAATACAGAACACCCTGTATGTGGCTAGTATCGTTTCATTATAACTTTCCTTGACCCATTTTGTTACCATATTATTAAGTTGTCGTAAGCTATATTGATGTTGCTAAGGCCACAAATTGGATTTAAAGATAATCCCTGAACAGTACACAGCATTCGTTTTGTAGGACACTTGTAATACTGGACTGTATTTGCTTACCTATTGGTACGTGAAGATATTGAATGCCTTTTTATGAAGATACTAGCTTTTGCCCGCGACTTCGTTCGCGCATATTCTGTTTTTTCCTGTTTCCGTATATCTTATATTATTCCTCATGAATGTGGCTATCATATACAAAAATAATTGTGTAAATCCGACTAATAGTTCCAGAGATTAGCGCGTTCAAACAAACAAACTCTTCACCTTTATGAACCGACTTCAAAAAAAGGAGGAGGTTCTCAATTCGGCTGTATATTTTCTTTTTTATATTAGTATTAATAGCATAGGTTAAGTGCCTTCATTTATGTTAACAGATAATTAAAAACCGGCCAAGTGCGAGTCGGACGCGCGCACGAAGGGTTCTGTACCATTATCTATAAAAACGACAAAAAATCATGTATGTTGTATGGGGGCCCCATACAACATACATGATTTTTTGTCGTTTTTGTCCCTTAAATATTTATATTTTGTTGTTATAGCGGCAACAGAAATACATCAACTGTGAAAATTACAACTGTCTAACTATTACGGTTCATGAGATGCAGCCTGGTGACAGACGGACGGACAGCGGAGTCTTAGTAATAGGGTCCCGTTTTACCCTTTAGGTACGGAACCCTAAAAGTGACCGAAGTAGAGGTTCTCTCGTCTGGTATGAATGAAAACTGCTTCTATTAATTCTATTATCGTTCGTATTTTACATTAGAAACCTTGCAACGACTATCAACTGCGTTTTTTACAATCCTATCATATCAAAACATATTTCGTAATTATTTAAATCTATTACAATTAAAATAAATGTTTGCTGTAGCAATCAGGCTGTTATGGACTTATAACTTCAGCTATCAAGATATTCCTTAATTCTCACGCTTGCACCAACAAAGTCATTGAGAAATCAGCGCCGACATAGGTACAGGTTGCTCGTCCAAGACGACTCCACATATTTGGGTAAAAATCGCAATCGTGGCTCTTATTGCCAATAAAATATGAAATAAAATTGTCTAAAGTCCTTGACGAATTCATAGAGTTGTTTTAGTTATAAAATTTTATGTAACTTTGGCTATTCGTTTCATACTTCGATTTTTTTATGTTTTAATCTATGGCGGTAGTTTACGAGTATCTACACTTTTATAGTTCACATCCTTTTTAGAAGAGATTTCGAAAAAGGATTTCAGCTGTTAGAAGACTACTTTATTATTATTATTACCCATAGTGTGGGCGACATGTCATCCTTTGTAATAAAAAATCTGGGTAAGTGCGAGTCGAACTCGCGTGTAAAGGGTTCTCGTTCCGAACGTATCATATTTTTTTAACATGTTAAAACCATAGACTTCGATAGGTTCTTCTGTACAAGCAAAGAACTGTTAGGATCTGATTTTTTTATCTTTTTGGCTCAGTAATTTCACAGTTAAGGGAGGGGAAGAGTCAATGTTGTTTTTTTTTTTAAATAGCTTTCATATTGATTAAGGTTTTTAGAATTATGAAGAAAATATGATTGAGAACCTCACAGGTTTACGATAAGCCCTTTTATTTGATATGTCATACGACACAATTAGATTTTTTTTTTTTTACTTTTATGGGTATGTCCACCAGAACTACATTTGAGTTATAATTAATTCTGAGCAAATTGGCTGTGACAGACTGACAGACGCGCGAGTGATCCTTTAAATGCGTACTTACTGAACCTCAAAAAACCAGCCAAGTGCAAGTAGGACTCTCACTCGAAGGGTTCATAAACCGAAAAAAAAAACACGTTTTTTGTGTCCCCTTTTATTTTTTATTTAATTAAATTTTTATATATTTACTTTAATTTGACTGTGTGAACATTTCAACTGTCTACCTATTAAATTACGGTTCTTGAGATACAGCCCGCTGATAGACAGATGGACGGACGGACGGGCGGACGGACGGACGGACGGACAGCGAAGGTTTAGTAATAGGGTTCCGTTTATAACCCTATAAAGAACATAGCGTAAAAGGTGAAGGGAAGCCCTGAATCATTCTGTGCTAATTACGTAAGAAACTATGATGATATGAACACAAGAGGCCTATAATACACTAAACTGCCGCACATTAAAATCTCTCGCATGCTCGCATTTGACCATTCCGTGTTTAAGTGCGATTACGAATTGTTACACTTATTACATACGTCATACATGACTAGCCGTCATCAACACAATTTTTTTTTCTATTTTTTGCATTAGAAAACCTTTGGCGCGTGTCCATTTGCTTTGTTTGAATAGGTACGTTAAAGCGGGCGGTGCAATGCGCTGCAATTGGTAGCGCCTTACAATATTTGGAAAAGTACTTCTTCTCTCAATCTGTCATAATATTTCATTGCATAGATACGAGTAGGTATATACAGCTCAATGACGCTCTACTTCAACGACTTGTGTGAATGTTTTTAAAAGTTGCAAATATATTTTTTCAGTGTTATTTTATTTAAATGCGCAATAAATAACTCTGTATGTATTCAACTAGCTTTATCCCGAGACTGCGCTTCCATGTGTCCACTGTTCCGAGCTTATGACACTTAGCAAAACAGTAGCTGAATGAGTGAAATAATTTTCGTAATCGGATTGGTACCTTGTTGAGAACACATATTAAACCAATTTTACTTCTTTATAAGTTCAGATTTAGATTATAGCTTTTACAATTTCAAGGGCTTTGAAAAGTTTAAAAAAATCGTATGAACAATGGAAACACAGTAAACAGAAGATCCGTCGTGGATAAAAGCAGGTGAGCCGCTTTTTCTATGATACGAAAGTATGTGGGCCTTCGTCGGTCGTTAATTATAGGGCAACTCCTTCCTTATTCAGATTGCGAACACTTACGTGCATTTTTTGCTCTGAGATCTCCGTTAAATACAATGTAAATCATTGCTGAATTATGTAGTTAAAGCTGTCAGTCATGCAAACAATTTTTGTGATGAAGAAGACGAGTATTTGAATGGAGTACGTACTTATTTGCATGATGAATTGTACTTGATGATTAAGAGAAACTCTAGCATTTGTGTAGGTTCCCTTCACATCTAGCTTGGGTATCCGTTGAACGTTTGCGCTCCGAAAATGCGACGTTTACACTGCTTCAAGAGCCGCGAGGGTAGCGTGGCGTCTGATCGGCGTCAACGTCAGATGTGAACGCACTCGTAGGTAAACAACGTTTCTTATTATATTATGCTTTTAGACAAAACCAAGACGCAATGAATGTGAGCATTTATTCGGCGAACAATAGACAATATTATTAAGGTTAGTGCATAATATAATGAGCAGTGGCTCAGGTTGATGTGACATAACCGTTACTGCGGTTAGTGAATCTTATTATTGCCTAGGAGGCCGTGTGGTGTCGCTTGCTTATAAACCATCGTGGGTGTCACCGGTGGACCTATTACCTACATGTGGGATTTTGCACTTTGTACTGTGGTTTTTGGGCTCACCACACCGTGAAAATACACTTTTCTGAGAAAAGGTAATGTCTTTTTCATTTCCTCAGATTTGCAAGAAATATTCTAGATTTTTTTTGTTTTAAGTAGGTTTATCACGCTCTACTTTTTCCAAATATGAATCGCAACGATCACCATTTTTTTTTTCGATTTCTATTAATTCCTTCCGATAGGAGTCGGGCTGGTTCTTCACTTTGGTCTCATCTTTACTTTGGTCAACCGTGATATCGTCCTATTTCCGAAAGAACTGACTCACACTAGTAGAAACCAGAATTTTGTGGAAATGGTAGAGGGGAGGTCCTAGCTCTGCAGTGGGACAAAATAGGCTAGTTAGATAAGATTAGATAGATTGTTATATGTACCTTTTAACACGCTCTGCTTTTTCCCAAGTATGAATCATCACCACGTTTTTTCAAATTCCTATTAATTCCTACATTTACCCGATGGGTGGTACAGGTGAGTGGCGCAGGCGCAGGGCCACGAAGCGTGTCGGCGCGTCCGAGCGTGCCTCCCCGGGAACCGAACCCGGCGCACCACCGCATCCGGTATAGACTGTTACTCACTGATAGTTTTTGCGATATAAATTGAAAAACAATTGTTTTAGTTTCAATTAAAAGCTTCGAAGTTCGTGTCATCGGCCTTCAGCTTTTTCCCATGGTGTTTTAGAGAACTAATTTAAACTATTAGACTATTACGATGCCTTTTCAATTTTTAATTGGATGGACTTTTAGCGAAACTCATGGCAGTTAGGAGACATTCTTGCTTAACTACCTAAACCATTTCGATCAATCAACAAAAATCCGTTTAAAATCGATTGTAAATGATTAACCCTCAAAAAGCTAACAGATCCATAAAAGTTCGATACGGATAGGAATCACGATCGATCGTGTACCGAATAACGACTAAAAGCATTGCTCATACAAGTTAAAATACTTCACCGAAGAGGTTAATCACCAGGCATTATGCGGGTTTCGTGTCTATGTCGTTATTTTCGGCTAAATCCCATACTTTCGATTTTAGTAACATTATGCAATACAAAAACGTTCAACTGTAATTCAAAGTTTTCCTCGTTTTATTTTGACGGTAAATGTTGTTTTTCATCAATGCGGTCATTGCTCGTAGATTTAAGTTTTTGTATTTTTTTCGAATTTTCCACTCGGTTTGATGTTTTTAATATAATATCGATTTTTCGCTTGACAATGAGATCACGCAGACAGGAAATAATGTTTAATTTATATTAAGAAAATGTGAAAGTTAGGTACGGTACATGATTTGAGTACTTATTTGAAAGTAGATTACCTAGAAAAGAACCGGTTGTGCATCAAATCATGAATGAACGTTCAAAGAGACATCTTCGATATAAAAATTATAGTGAGGGAAATGATTAATTCGCTGTATATCGATTTCTTATCTACATCAGTCGTTAGCGACATCCCGTCGACGCGGAAGGGTTGGTTCAGTTTCTAAGTTATTCTAAGCTAGGAAGTTATTGCAAATTTGTGCTATCTATGCAATTCCACGAATATGCCATTTTCATACCCAGGGTGTTTATGCAATGAGTGGTATAGTATCATTAAAGAAACGAGAGTGACAGTAGCCTCAAATGTGCTATTAGCGATGAAAATTGCAGTTCAAAGAAACTAACAAACTAATAAGTTTCTATTTCAATATAAGTATTTAGTGTAATGATAGGTGTGTGACAGTTTGTCACAGCTATTAGTATCAAGTTGTAATCTTGTTAGTTTTCTCCATTTCTGAGGATAGCAACCGATTCTGTTTCCCACCATTCCAGCAATTTCGCGTGTGTATTGTATCGCAATAATAACATAATTTCTAGTGCGATACTGATCGATCATCTCATAGCTTGTCATTGTTTACATGTGTCGTGGTTTCCCACGATTTCGAACTGAGCAAGAACTGAACTTGACAATGCTATCGATTTTCCAACAATCACAGGAACCCATTAAGTTTTTAGTTGCGCCCGCGCCGGTGAAATTCTTAAACGGTTCTAGTGAGCCACTGATGACGAACACTGGTAGAGAATTAAATTAAGATGATACAGATAACGTTTTGTGTAACCTTTTATGAATGATGGGAACTTTAGACGACAGCCATTGTTACGCGTCGAGCAATAATTTTGTTTGCATAATTAATTCACAGAAATGAAAGTGTTTATTGTGGTTAAGTTGCTGCACTTATCTTCACATTAGAGCAATTTGTATGAATCGCTGAGACTACAATGATATGAATAGTCTCATTTGGTTTTAGAAATATTGCTTCCCGTTCAAGGTTCCCAGAATTGTGTTGATTGTGTCTATGACTGTTTTAAATTTTTATATTTTATTAGCCTTTAGTGTAGGTACTACTGCTGGGCCTCCTTGATATCGTAACGGACACTCTTTCTCTTGCGCCACCTGTAGGTCGTCCAGAGGCTCTCTGTCAGCGAATCTCTAAATGATTGATCACATGACATTTCGACGGGATTTGTCAATCCCATTCATTTTTGACTTTTTGACAATCACCTTCGCCACTCTAACGCTGACAGAATGTCACTTGTCTATAGCCTCACAGGTCATTTACTGATTATAAAATCTAGTTTTATTTTTAACTTTTGTTGTTTGAGTTACGCTTAAACTAAAAAAGGAAAACCTTCACACCACTGATTGCAAAAATCGACCTGTCTTGTCATGATTACGTGTGTCAATTGGTACGGTTGCACTTTCTTGTCGGAGCCACCGTTTGAATATAAAAGGCAATATCAGCTGACCCATAAATCGCGATTTGATCTGTCACGTTCTACTTAACGGAATAATTTGTTTATGCGGCTCTGGCGTACAAACAGAAAATGTTTCACGCTACAAGTGACAAGTAGCGTGAATTTTAACTTAAGTACAATTCATCTCGGCCCTTTGCTTAATTAAAGATGAACTTTTACTTAAACGATGATAATGTGTTTCTTAATGAGT
>NDFZ01001743.1:0-14886 GCA_002192655.3 Mamestra configurata | reverse complement strand
TTGTTACATTAAGTACCTAACAAAATAGGGCAACATGTTATTAAAATTGCCTTTTGACTGTTCTAAGCAGCTTATTTATGCTCTCGCATCCATCAGCTACCCGCGACCCTCACCAGGTCATCGGTCCACCTTATGGGAAGCCTTCCAAAGCTACGTCTTCTGGTACACGGTCGCCACTCCAGAACTTTTCGGCCCCATCGACCATCTGTTCTGCAAGCAAGGTGCCCAATTTTAATCTTTGTTCATTTTCAATTCACTGGGAATTGTTATCGAGAAAGAGTGGACGCGTTTTGCAGAACTTACGACATTGTACGAGTAGTAGGACTGTGGCTTTTGGATACTTGTGACTATTGGATTATGTACAGTTTAAGACGGTGTGGTTTTCTGCCATCTACCTATCACGTACAAAACTTTTCACGAACTCGTCCGCGACTACGTTCCTGATAAAGCCTATTCAATTTTTTTATCATAACTAGGCTTATTCTTAAAAACAAAAGTAACAAAATACTCAATTTAAATACTTGTTTTCAGTTTTTATTTCATTGGTTAAGTATGCCCAGGCCCGAAGTATTCTCTGCCAATCAACGTTTGGATTTGTACTCCTCAAANCTTACGACATTGTACGAGTAGTAGGACTGTGGCTTTTGGATACTTGTGACTATTGGATTATGTACAGTTTAAAACGGTGTGGTTTTCTGCCATCTACCTATCACGTACAAAACTTTTCACGAACTCGTCCGCGGCTACGTCCCTGATAAAGCCTATCCAATTATATTTATTAATTTTTATAATTTTTTATCATATTTAGGCTTATTCTTAAAAACAAAAGTAAGATAATACTCAATTTAAATAGGTACTTGTTTTCAGTTTTTATTTGATTGGTTAAGTATGCCCAGGCCCGAAGTATTCTCTGCCAATCAACGTTTGGATTTGTACTCCTCAAATTGGAGTTAAGAATTTAAACTAAACATGTGGTTATTTTTCTATGAATAAGCCTATATACCCTTTCAGCCCTTTCTTAACCTATTTATTTCCATTCCCTCTACCAAAAAAACCCTTATAATACCTTTCTCCCAACTAAAAGGTATTAAAGGTAGCTAACACAGTAATGCTATCAGCTCCAGCAAAGCGGATCACTGTCTTGCATAATAGGTCGTAACTGAGGAGCGAACGACCACAAACTAGAACGACAGTAGCTGTAGGACAGTTACTGTTAGTACGAGATACGGCTTAACATTTTGAACGCCACTGTCACGTATACATGACAAGCAAGCGGGTGCACTGCACGCCAAACGTCACAAATATATGACAAAAAGTACGGCGAATTTGTGGCTTGGCGTCGGGGGCACGCTGATGCGTTTATGCTCTGGAGTTCAAAAGGTTAGGAAATATATGTACCCTCATTTGTTATTTGATGATGACAAAGATTATATGTTAGGTTCTTCTTCTTCTTGTCGTATTGATTGACTGAACTTCTCAAACTTTGTTTGACCAATACGTGTCGATTTGGACCAGGAGTTATAAGCAACGTTCAGGTCCTGAATGTTGCAAGTGGTTGGCCATAAAGGGCAGAAAATTAAGTGGGGCGTAATTTCTGGGTAATATTCTGCGATGGGGCTCCACACTAGCACGGTGTTTTTGATAGGTTTATGATCAGGCCCTAGGCACGGAATAATGGGGCCACTATGACTTTGGCAGAGGACTATTTTGCTAAAACAGGCGATAATAACAATTTCTTTATTTATTCAAATGGTTACAATGTCACATTGATGTGATAAGGTAAATTTTGGAATATTATCCGAGCAGAAAATCTTTTAGCATTTACAAGTTAGTGTTTCAAAATTATGTTACGTTAGATTTTCTTAAAATAATATATTTATCAGTCATCGGTAGGTGATCTGGCAGAAGCTAGGGAGCCTCATCGATTGCTGGGCCTTGGGCACGTGCCCCGAGCGGCCAGTGGGAAAGACGGGCTTGTTTATAGGCCCTCCCATGTGGCCCCCCATGCTGCCAGATTATTTCTACAGCGGCCAGCCTGGGTCCGCAATCGGTTAACAGAACTTTTTTTTCTTTGATCTTCTTCCCCAAATTGTTATTTATGAAAACCGAGCATTAGTCTTAATAATGTTACACGAGGATTTGGAAAAATAAAGGTTACCAACTTTACAAACAACTATGAAGTTGCCAGGTACAAAAATGTAACAAGGCGTTTTTAATATAATCTCATACATTTTTTTTTGATTTAAAAACAAAATTAAAGCTTATTTTATTTCCTATGCAACAGCATCATAATATTTTTTTTAATTTAATATTATTTAATACTGAGAGTCCCGGATTTAGCTAGGCAACCTATGTGCAATTTATTTTTCTATATAATAAACTATCTAATACCTTTAAACGAGCAATTCTTGTACATATGTATATATTATCTGAATCTCGGGAACGGCTCCAACGATTTTCATCCAAATTTAAAAAAGGGGTTTCGGGGGCGATAAATCGATATAGCTAGGTTTCATTTTTAGAACACGTTTACCAAAAAAAAATCGAGCAAAGCTCGGTCATCAAGGTACTAATCTTTATCGTTAAAAAACAAATGCGGATATACGTGTTAAGCCGTATCTTGGACTATGGGGAAAATAGCTGTGCCAGTAACAATCAATAGGAAGCGGGAGGATTTAACGTTTCGATTGAGTCGGAATCTAAGCTCGTCTAGTATTCCTTTTATATGTTTTATGGTGTTCAATGAGATGTATACCAGCTTATACATCTCATTGAACACGGTTATTAATTTGGTGGGTAATGAATGACTTTAACTTTTAATTTTGGTATGTGGGGGTAATTTCGTAAAAGGTATAGTTCTTCTTGAACATTTTATCACGACATAATGAGACATAACAATAATAGAAGAAATATTAAAAATATTTGGGGAATCTGTTGTTTATATAGCAATGCGACAACGCGTTTTTCTAGACATTTTTAAAATTATTGAGCTCGTATTTGATGGAGTGGTCGACGATGGAGCAGGTTTGCCTTAAGTAAACTTTTATCAATGACTTAAAGACCCCCAGGTTGAAGCTTTCAGGAAACACTTCACACAGGACTCCGGCAGCGAATTCCACTCCTTAGCCGTACGCACTGTGAAAGTTTCCAAAACAAAATGAACCCTTCATCACTTTGTTGCGTCGCGCCAAAACACCTAAGTTTTTAACCTTCCGTGATAAAACTTGCCAGCATCATTATTTTGGTGCCGCAAACATAGGATTTTATTGGTTTGGTGGATTTGCAAAATATTCCAATTATCTAAAAAAAGGGAAAAACTGACGATTCCTTTAATAATTTGAAAGTGAAGACTTATTTTCAATGTAATTTTTTGTAATGAACTAACACTGTACAGGTTGCTTTATTTATCATACATTTAATCTCATATTTATTTCAATTTATTTTTCTTATTTTTAAGGTATTGTTTAACTTTTAAAATTCCTGTCCTATATTCGCAGTGCAAGGATTTGCAAAAAAACGTGATTACAGTATCTTTCACGTATATTTTGTTTTCGACAGGAATTGCAAGATTTGCGGCAAATTTCGTAAATAGCGTGTGAATGTTTGTACCCTAATTTTCCGAACCTCCGTACTTACTGAATACAATTCATATAAGCAGGAAATGTTTTAGTATAACTAGATTTTATACATATTTTTCCCATCTTAGTTTTGTATTAAAAAAAAGTAACCATTGTTACCCCATTGTATTTAATCGGTTTATTAAAAGTAGGTATTAATTATTGGTGCTTACGTAATAAATAAAATGAATTGCGTAAATATAACCTTCCTTGCTTTCTTTTGTAGTTGGAAATTGTGGGAACACAGAAAACGCGTGAAACCCTTTTTAAGACTCAGCAGTCGGTGATAAGCGCAAGCGTGAAGCGATGCGGTATCAACTGCTTAACTTTTTGAACGCCATTGTCACGTATACGTGACAAGCAAGTGCCCTGTATGCAAAACGACACAAACATGTGACAAAACATACGGCAAAATTGTGGCTTGGCGTCGGGGGTACACCGATACGTCTATGCTCTGGCGTTCAAAAGTATCAGGATTAAACAAAATACAAAAATGTAAGAGCTGAATAAGTCATATAATGACTTAGTCTCCGCACTCTTATCATAGTCACACAGTTTCAGTTCAAGTCTGTTAACACTAAATTTGCTATTAAGTCTCATGTTTGTATTGATTTACAGGTCAAAAAATTAATACGCCTGTAAATAATTTTTCTGTCAATAGTCAAAATCGTTTGACAGATTTTTTTCTATTGAACTTCAGACATGTATCTGCCCCTTTCAATAAAATAATTTAACACTAAAAATTCTTTTCGCTGCCAGCCTTAGCTCCCGCTTCCGCTCGTTAGTAACCATGTAACCTTAGTTCTAACACCTTCGTCATATGATAAATGTACTCGGAAGGTGCGAATGACAGATAATGGGATTGTATTTGATGGTTATCATCCCATAAAGTTAAGGGTTATCTGAGGCGAAGTAATGGGATGTCAAGTCGGTAGAATTCGACAAAATCGTCTGTAAACAGAGTTTTAGAAAGTGTTATATAGTCACTCTTGTTTTTCTCGAAAAGATCTTGGAACATTTATTTCTAATAACTCTTGCTTTGCGAGCATTAAAACTCTTTCAATTAATAAATTACATTCGTTTTAATGTAACTTTTCTATTTAAAATTATAGAAGATAATATTAGAGATTGAAAATATTTTTTTACTTAACGCTTCCAATGAGTGATAATTTCAACTTCTTCAACTTATCGTTTTTGAGATAAAGCCGTATGACAAACAATGCAGACATCATCATCCTCTGCCAAGCCTTTTCCCAACTATATTGAGGTCGCCTTTTAGTCTAAGCAGATACAACAGAATACCAGTATTTTAACATTCAGTCGACATGGGCTTAATAATAAATTTCCGTAATCACAGGTATAAAACCCTGAAAAAGGATAACAGCTTTACAGGCAGATGTTCGCATGATTTTAAACCGATTCCATTTTTATTAACGTGCGGAATTCCGACAATAAACCCTCTCATTTACATAATATCGACTTTCTGTGTGCCTACACTTTTCCGCAAGCGTTTCACGGTTAAAAATGTAGCCTGTATATATACATACATAGTGTAAACTATATAAAAGGTATATTTCCAAGTTTTTTCTTATACATATTATAACGAAATTAAATATAGTTATAAATTGTTTATGAGCGTTCAGTAAGTTCGCTTTGTTGTTTGAGATAGATATGGCGGTATTTTTTTCCTTGAAACATTAGATACTTACTTCAAGAAACATTTCTTTGTTTCCTATAATTTCGTTCAAAAAGCACTTTCTCCTGGACACCTTCGTCGTTATTAATAGCAGCCATACATTAATTGTAGAAATAAATTGTGGGACACCTAGCAGAAATAGGAATATTACTTTCTAAATAGTAACAGGAAAAACTAGACAAAAAGGTAAATAAATTATATAAAGACCTATGTACTAAATATTTGTAAAAAGAAACCGCCTTTATCTATCCTAAATGCCAGTACTTAGATAAAATAAATTTCTATAAATTGTTTATTCAATGTAAAAATGTAAATAATTATAGATAATTCGAAATAATTTGTAAAATGATGAAGTATATGGTGTGTTGTGTAATATGGACGGACCAAAAGTGTGGAGTGCGATGCGAATGGTTTAATATATAATAACGACGAAAATAAATACAATTTGAAATAAAAAATGATGTGTTTTATTTTAACACCCTTATCTGTGAAGAAGTTGCGCCGATGACAGCCCCATTTTATGTCCAGGCAATTAAAAAAAAAAAAAACTGTCCATTCCAGGTTGACTACATTTTTTTTTAATCGACTGATGACGTAAAAACAGCTAATAAGTCCTATCAGTGGGGCAATTGGATACTTAAACAATTTGATGGGGCAAATTGGATTAACTCAAAATAGCCTACTAATCCATGTCGGAGTTATTACGACCACATTGTGCGGTGGATGGCACCACACAGTAGCAGACTAGCTATTATTCTGATCAAAATCACCTTGAAAATTCAACTATGGCAGAGTAAGCCAGATGAACTCCAACTGAAAAGGTAAGTACCTATTCTTTCTTTCGTGTCGATTGACTGATTTAAATCTGACCAACCAGTATTGAGCAAACTGGTTGGTCGTGCAGTCATCATGTCACTGCCTTATCATTGGCCTCGAGAAAGGAGTTGAAGCATGTCTGATGAAGAGGCTCCACACTGGCACTGCGTTAGAAAGATTACGTTGTAACTGCGATCTCAGGGAAGGGGTTGTCCTTTAGTCAGATGAGGTTTGAACGCAGTGAAAACATGGGGGCAGAAAATACACGTGTATTTCCACGTGGGATTATTACGAGTTTATCATTTCTCTTACCAACACAGCCGAGCATAGTCGACCCTAAAATAGGATAACAAATAAAAACTAGCAGAGAAAAGTCTAGGCAAACGATTATATGACTCTATTTCAGACTGACTGACCACAACAAACGCCACACAAATATTTTACAGGTCAGAGCTCGTTATTTGCTAACACCACTCGCAAATCTAAAAGCTGTGTAACATTATGCAAATGTTATTATTTCAACTCATTATGTTTGCACAATAACTGAAATTCCGTATTTTAATGAGGTCACTTATTTAGATGCTAGATGGTCATTAAGGTACATCGGCGGAAATGCACTTCATCAAAAGAGTTATTAAAATTAATTATGCCCTATGGACTTGAATGTTTGCACAACTTTTTTAGGGTTCCGTACGTCCAGATGAATATATGGAATCTTTATCTCGTGTATCGTTTTCTCTCGTGTGTCTGTCTGTTCGTATTTCTCAGCCAATTTGCTTCGAATCTACTGGAGCTACTCAGTTGGAATGTTGTAGGTAAACTTCTGTGATTCAAACTCACGGAAATAAATACATGTTGCAAATTAAAAACAAGAATTTTAAATAAATGAAAACTTATCATTCTCCCATCATCTTTGATCCCCGAAAGTACCGAACCTAAAGTTGGAAAAAATAGAAATAAGTCTTTTTTCATAAAATTACACGAAAACCTATTAGAATAGTGGAGTAAAATAATATTTAAAAAAATATGATTAATTCAAAACCCATAGCGCGCGGGTTCGACTAATGTAACGACAACTTGGCCGGTTTTGTGCATTTAAATTCACGTACCTTTTGTCCTCATCTTTATATTATAATCATAAACATATTATGGTGGAGTGGTATGAGAGATTCTTACTTATAAAGGACAAGTAAAAAAAAATAATAATACGGGCCCCGAAGTGTAATGAAGATGAAGCGGTTTGTATCTTTTTGTAGAATTCTGATTGGTCTATTCTACAGGGTTTTTTTTTAGGTAATCAAAATCATCAAATGACTTCTTCCGCTCTGGGTGGAGCGGAAAGGCGTGTCAGACTCTTACTGACTAAAATCCATGTGCCTTCTAAATCCCTTTGCGTTCCAGGGCTGCGGTGACTCTTTCGAACAAATTCCGCAACCCTGGCAACGTCACAGGCTCACCGGGTCACCTTCGTTATGGCCTAAAATTCCTTTGGCCTATTTTGTTTCCGTTTCCGAATCTCGAAATTCAATCGTTTTATTTTGTAAAGCTCTGAAAACGACAAAAACAGAGAGCTACCTACAGAGGGATAAGCCTCGCGCTAGCGTGTCTTTGCATGACCATTTTAATTAAAACCTGTGTTTCTACTATTGTTTCAAAAAGGGAATCTTTATAATAGAAGCCTATAGGAAATAGGGATAATGGTACAGAATGCTGGGATCCATTGTTTGTCATTAAATTTTCATAATGTCTTTCTGACATGCTAAAGACTAATTTACGCCCGGATGGGGAGACGTCAATTTAGGATAATAATCAGAGATTGGAATAGGTAGACAATATTTACCTAATGTTCGTGGAAGTAAGTAACATAGAGTTGATAATCTGAAATCTCTCCTCTTGTAAAATCCCGGAATCATAAATGGAATCGTGACAATTAAAACCCGGGATTATATAAACATGAACTGGACTTTGAGTATAGTTACAAATTATTGATTTGAAGACTGTAAGAAAGCTCTCGACTGAAAAGCAATTTAATCTCACAGCCAAGTCAAGCTTACCCTTTTGAACAACATTGTCACATATAGGACATATAAAAATGTATAGCAAGCGCGTGTCCTGTACGCCAAACGTCACAAATACGTGACAAAAGTACGGCCGGCGAATTTGTGGCTTGGCGTCGGGGGCACGCCGATGCGTTTATGCTCTGCCGTACAAAAGGTTAACTTACATTCACGCCACTGTAATCAATCGAAGACCAAAACATCAAGCTCCCAAATTAAACTGACATTACACAAACAAATTACAACCTCACATAAAAAACATCGACATTGTTCCCATCAAAATATGATACGCATAAAAAATTCATCGTCACCTCCCATTATTTCGTCGGTCTAATTACAAGGCCCACAAAGGTGGATCAAGGGACTCGCAACGTAATGCCCAAGGGGATGGCCCATGTTGCCAGGATGATACGGAAAAATACCACGGAAATAACTCGCAGAATGAAAAGTACATAATGTCATTCTATTTCCCAAAGGCTCTTGAATTAGTGCAGTATTTTTCGGGTTAGAATTGGACTGGGTGGAGTTTCTGGGGATAAGTCTGATTGGTGATGTTGTCGGTGTAAAAATTCTGTATGTTAAAATTCCTAAATTCGTTCATACACTGCCAGGCAATAAACAGCATAAATCGTTGCGTCTATAAGAAAACATTAGGGTCCGGCTTCTCGAACGGTCACAATAATTTTGATAAATGATCATATATTAGTCAAACGCGCGTTTTCTACCTACGATAGGTTGTGTGAGTTTCAACAGCCAATCACATCACATGACTCGGTTTTAATTTGTATCGCTCGATATTTTGTTTTCCGAACACCGGAGTATAATAACACAAGGAACGAGTTCATTTTTATCGAAGATGACGACATGGCGACAGGAAGAATTTTTGAAATTTCATACCCTCAAAGTTTGTATGGAATTTAATCATTTCTACCGATGGCAAACTCTCTCGGGCATACGACTTGACAACTAATAAATAAGTTCAAGAAACGTATCGGCTTATTAATATCAGATTTTTTTTCTAATGCAGATCAAAATACAGGGTTACAAAATAAAACACGGTTTTCATAAAACCGTAAAAATTCAAGTGAATATCAACAATGTAAAACAGAGGGTCTTATCGCACAAGGGCGAACTCTTCACAGCTAAAGAACTCTTTATATTCAATTGTATTCAACCACTAGAAGATGGTAAGATAAAGACTTGTAACCGTCACACAGAACAGATGACATTACAGACTTTCTGTTTACATATCATTAAGCTTTTATTCCTAAAAGGTTAAGGCAGAAGTGTACCTATAGTTGAATTTGAGAGGTTTTGGAGTGGCGACCGCGTACCAGAAGACTCGGCGTTGGAAGGGTGAAGGGTGCAGAAATTCGCTGGATTTGTGACGCACAGGTCCGATCAATGTGGCGACACTCCGGGAAGGCCTATGTCCGGCAGTGAACATCTTTTGGCTCAAATGATGATGTAATAATAATATAGTGTACTTACAATTTGCCACATATGTATAACCTAAGTTTCATGTAAAAGGGGGCGAGCCTTTTACACAAACCCAGAATCCGGGCTACTACTGATCAAATCCAGATGAGATATCGAATACCACTTTGCCTGACCCGGGAGTCAAATCTAAGGACTTCCAGCAATAATATTTAAGATCACATTACCGACGAGGCAGTGTCACTTTCTATTTAACCTTTTGAACGCCAGAATATAAACGCATCGGTGTGCCCCCGACGACAAACCACAAATTCTCCGTTTTTTTGTCGGCTCTAGCCGACGGTGGCGTGTGGGGCACTTTTTCATTTGTCGGCTATAGCCGACCGTGGCGGTCAAAAGGTTAAAGAAATCTACAAAACCCCGGTATTGGCAATCACCACGTATGTAACACGGTTACCATTTATCAGTATTTAGCTTCCAGTCGAAGCAAATACGAGACGTTGAATACCAGTATTTTATATAGAGTGACATCCACAACCAAGAAACTGGTTACACGACACCTCTTGGCAAGACTGCTGTTGAATTATCTGGCTTCTGACTACCAATAACGACAGTCAAAGATCTATAAACGACAGCTCGGGCCAACGATTTAACATACTTTTCGAAAGAAGAAAAAGTCTCCCGGTAAATAATCGATTGTCACCCATCCACAGCCCGATCTCGGCAAGCGCTGCTTCACTTTGAATATCGACCCATGCGTCTGTTATTATTTAGCCACAAACCCTAAAAAAATCAATTAACCCTTAAATGTTGGTAAATTTCTGTCCTGGTAACCCTTGTCCCTTCAACCCAAGAATCACATTGATGTCGCCGCCATAATTAACTTATGTGCCTTAACATGTCCGCGTTAGATTGCATACATGTTATATTACTATTAATGTTCTATGAATATATATTATTTCGTCGACAATTAATTTACATTAGATATCATTTTGTGTGTAATGTTCTGTGGTGGTTGGGATATTCCACTCTTATATTAATTTTAGCGCTTATATGCTTAAGCGTCTTGTTTGTAGGTATATAGAGAATAAAGTAAGGGAGGATCCTCCGATCAGACGGTTGTTGTGTCTGGTGGGAACTGACCTATAGTTGATATTCGGACTGTTGTACATGTTCAAATCGCACGGAGAACTTTGCTTGCGCGATGCAGGATTTCGATATTAGTTCGTCGCTGACAGGATAGATGGCGTTGCGGTTTTTTTGTTGCCGTACGAATTTCGCTTCTAGTTAGAGTTATCTAGTTTTTCATGTGGCGGCATTGATGCCGCTACAGGTACGTGGGTCATATTTGTCATCATTTAGTTGAAAGACGTCCACTGCATTACTCCATCCCATCCCATATCTTAGAAAGCCGATTAAGCCTTTGGTCCTGCGCCAGATCTCTCACCGGTCCTTTCAAATTGCGGTCCCATCGGACTATGATAGTGATAGAAGAGGATCTGCATCTTTGTTTGCGCACACACTTTCCTAGGTACTTCAAAAGAACGAGATGGTGGATAACTATCTACACTTTGCTCAATAACATCTAGTCTTCGTTTAGATAGGCAACCATGACCGAAACAGGTAAAGAGGACTTCAAAATTGTTGGTTTTGGTTACGTATTGATTTGATTCCGATCCCGTCTCCTAAGCATTGGCCTTGAAGTATAAGTAGAAATAAATATAATCAAATCGGATGATTAAATTGGATTCAGGTCTATCAACATAAAGCTTTGCTGCCAGAAAATATTTATAATTACTTTAACAAAAAACATTAAAGAGTTCATGGGCTTTCCCGCGTCTTTTTCTTCCAAAAATATAAAATAAAATCCCTTAAAATCCTTACTTAACGCTACAGAAACAGCACAGACATCCCAAACAAATTACGGAACATCAAAACCTCACATTAATTCTAATTTAATAATTCGCAACAAAAACCATGTTTTAATTCAACCTGCTCTTTCTCCGCTAATTAGGCCCCCGTCGGCCTAAATTGCCTATTCTTCTGTCGACCCCCAAACCGTTAGCTGTCGCAAGGATAATCATATCTGGCGGACCTCTGATAAATAACTTCCGACACCGCTTTTTGTGTAATTTAGAGAATTTTTAAAGGTTTTTATTGTCATTGAATCTGTGGATGGTTTTTGCTTGTTGTCGTTTGTGTTTCATTAAGAGCTTATGACCGGCTTCTTTTTCTTTTTTTTGGGACAATCCCGCCACACATTCCCAACCACTGCAACTCCTGAAAGCCAGAATCAACAGTGGCGACCACCAGAAAAAACACCGAGTCAAT
The DNA here is from genome assembly GCA_002192655.3 of Mamestra configurata. Classification (NCBI taxonomy): domain Eukaryota; kingdom Metazoa; phylum Arthropoda; class Insecta; order Lepidoptera; family Noctuidae; genus Mamestra; species Mamestra configurata. The sequence continues at coordinate 2,932 of NDFZ01001743.1, read as the reverse complement.
AAAGGTTGCCACGTCCCGGAGAAACGATTTAACTGTCTTGCATCCCGCAATGAAATTAATCAGAAAAGCAAAGCGAAGGAGTAGGAAAAATTATAATTTCCACTTCCCTCCATTCAAGCAGGATACAATGTCCGGCTTTTGGGACTATAAACGGTTTCCTTGATCATTCAATTAATCCACGTGGCTTTTTTCCAACTATTTTTGGGCCGGCTTGGGTTTCCTTGATCATTCAATTAATCCACGTGGCCTTTTTCCAACTATGTTTGGGCCGGCCTGCAGTCTAACCGGATGCAGTTGAATATGGAGGGCTTATTTGAACTCCACAACCCAGTAACTGAAGAAAGACAGAAGAAAGAAAAAAAAAAGTATTTCAGCTACAAAACGACATACATGCTTTAGCGGATTTTGCTTAAACTAAACCTTAAACGATAGTGTTAGTAGTTCTCAAATTTTGTTAGTAAAGACAAGTAGAAAACTGAATAAGAAAAAAAAAAAAAACTGAGCATAAATAAAGTAGATGCATGTCGTGGTTGTGGCAAAAAGGCTTCTACTCCGTATAATGCTGTGCCGTGGGGGCAGCACGGCGTTGATTTTCGGTGGTCGCCTAGGACATGACGTACGGAAACGAAGTCTGAAAATAGATACAAAATAAATACAGTAAGAATACACTACTTCTGCCAGGGTTGCGGAATTTATTCGAAAGAGTCACCGCGGCCCTGGAACGCAAAGGGCTTTAGAAGGAACACGGATGGGTTTTCAGTTTGTGGTGGATTAGTAATGTGTTATCATCAATCATTCAGTAAGAGTCTGACACGCCCTTCTGCTTCACCCAGAGCGGAAGAAGTCATTTGATGATTTCCCATCCTTAAAAAAAAAACCACTGTTTTCAGGATGCTATTGCCATTGACCCGCGTTCTACGCATCAGTGATGCTACTTTTTTGCAAATTACTGCATGGAAGCTGCAAGTTACCATCCCTTCCTTGTTGCTATTCCACCAATTCGCACTAAGCGTTTCCAAACGTCTTTTATAATGCGCACAGCAAAGGAGTGGAACTCTCTGCCTGCGTCTGTTTCCGAACGCATACATATAACCCTAATCTCTTCAAAATTAGAGTGAACAGGCTTCTTCTGGTTAAACTCGCTCCATCGTCGACTTTGTCTCTGTCATCTATGACCTAGACTAGAGTCAAGAGCAAACCAATATTATTATTTTTTTTAAAACATCTCCGATGTGCTACAGAAGCGGGGTAGTTTCAAGTGCACAAGTTTTATATTACACGAGTGATATTTGAAATCCGATAACATGAGAACCATTCGAAGTCAGAAAAAATACACAATAATGACCCTTATATCAACAACTTACGACATAAACATCAGCCAATAAAGAGGGATAATCGACACCTAGCTTTACAAATACCCCGTTCAAACTGTGAGATATCACGGCCGAATCCTTTTTATACGGAGATCAGTCTGCTTTATGGGCCCCATTTGGAAACCATTAGGATTTCCTATGGAGATAGGAGACTGTCGATATTTGAACACCATTAAGGTCTGTTTTTGTTTGTCAGTTTCAGTTTGTGGTGGATTAGTAATGTGTTATGCCGTGGAGAGTCCTTACTCCCCTTTTCTGCACTGCACTATGTGGAGCGAACGATCAGATAGCAAATTCCTTGCTTTATCGTTATCTGCATATCCTACCTCAGGAACCTACTTCATTGTTTATTATTGACCGACTTCATAAAAAGGAGGAGGTGCTTGAGGTTTTTTTGTTGTATGTTTATTCAGCGATATTTTCACCAATTGTCAACCGATTTGGATGATTCTTTTTTTGTTTGAAAAACTATTTTCCATACTGGTCTCATTTCAATTTGGTGAAGATCTGATGAAGAACTTCGGAGATAGGTAACGAAACTCTTCAATAAATGATAGCAAATCTACCGGGACTGTTCAAATCGTATTTCTGTTTATTATTTACACCAGTTTACATACAACATAGCGCCGGTACACTGTAAAGAGGTACGCAGATGTGTACAAGTCAACCATGTTTTTGGGGTGGTTATTGTTAATGAACCGGTCTTGATAATGCTTTTTTCGTTGAGTTTAGTTGCATATATTGAATTTGCACTGGACTTTGAACTTCAAAGATAAACAAGTGACCCCCTCAACCTAAAATCTATAAAATTATCCTTGTTTTACTACTAACACTAGTTATAAGGTATTCTACTAACAAAATGGACTATATGTGTTCAGATATAAATAAATAAATAAAATTAAAAAAGTATTAACAGCCGCACGGTTCGAACACGGTTAAGCTACGCTTGCCGTGGTCGGCCCGTGGATGGGTGACCATCGATAACAAAACGAGTTTTCTCCGTGCCTTGAAAAGCACATTAAGTCCTTGGTCCCGGCTGTCATTTGAACATCTTTGTCAGTCGTCTTAGATGTTCAGTCAGAAGCCATAAAATGTAACATTAGTGTTGCCAGATGTTACCGTGTTGACAAGTTATTTTAACTGAAACGATGGTGACGATGTAGTTTGATTGAATGGCAATAAAAGCGGCCCACTATGTGACGCCTGGACATCAGCAATACCAAAAGCATCACAGATGTTTGATCCAAGAGACTTAGTTACAAAATTACTTTTTTTTTTTTTTTTAATAAAAAACATTGCCCCACACTAGGAACTTCTCCTGTATCGTGGGTGCGTTTACAAACATACAAATTCACATGCACAAACAGCCAGACCCGGAACAACTATCTGTAGGCCATACAGATAATTGTTCCGTGCGGGAATCGAACCCGCGACACGCACCGCAGCAGTCAATCGTTCAACCACTGCGCCAATCAAGTGTAACAGAATAAATGCATGCAACCCTAATCTCTTCAAAATTAGAGTGAACAGGCTTCTTCTGGGTAAGCTCACTCCATCGT
>NDFZ01001742.1:0-14885 GCA_002192655.3 Mamestra configurata | reverse complement strand
CAAATTTTAATGAAACATCTATTCAGTTGTGTGTCCAAAGTTAACAACGTGTAAAAGAATAAACGCTTTACCTGAAAAGGGGTCATTGTACTAACAAGAAGATCCTTAGATGTTAGGCATCTAAGGATCTTCCTGTTAGTACAATGACCCCTTTTGTACGCAATGCTTCCCTGTTTTGCGTCAAATATTTCCAAGTTATTCGGAAAAAATAAATCTGTGGCAATCGACTCAGTAGTACTTGTAGCGGCATCAATGCCGCCATAAGAAAGACTAACGAAGCGATATTTGTTCGGCAACAAAAATAACCGCAACGCCATCGTAATTCGCTGCTGGCGGGCAGCAGCGAATTACTAACGAAATCCTGCATCGTGGTATCAGAGTTTTCCGTGCGATCTGAACATATACAACAGTCCGAATATCAACTATCGGGCAGTTGCCCACCAGACACAATACCTGTCTGGTCGGAGAATCCTCCCTTTTCAATGGAGGCTTTCGGGCTTTACTCTTTGTTCGGCATACCTCTATATACTTTAGTTATTTTTAATCCATGACTTAAATTTAGCAATGAACGGTATTTTTACCAACTATTCACTACTTTGAACCGTCGTCCTTACAGTAGGCGATTAGACCACAAAGTTTCCAGTATGTCTTTTTCATTGAAAATTGCATCTGAACCCATTCACATTTTATCGTTTCCTTATTCTTCTGAATTCCTAGTAGCTTCTGAGATTCCTACAAAGCCACGAATCCCAGTTGAAACATAAAAGTAACAGGCTCAAGATGCATTTGTTTTATAGTACTCAATAGAATTCCTCTATCGCCCATAAAAATAGATGCAACGTTTATATGCTGTAACTCAACGTTTATACGCTGCAACTCAGGCCAGGCCCCGACGATTCATGCGCTCAGCTTTTGTGTGGAACGTTTGGTTCAATCTAGTGGTTTTACGGCTACCTTACTAGTTTAATGCCGCAGTAGATGTCGTCAAAATGCCCTGTAACTCTTAGCGATTGGGTTAACGTGAATCTGTTGCGGTTGGCTTCTAAAATGGTCGGGGAGTTGGAGTTTAAATTATTTGTTGAGCTGATGAACTTGAAATAATTTTGGGCTGTAATTATTTTTTGTCGGTTTTCATCGTCGTAAAACTGGTACTGATTTAAAAAACATTCTTGTCACCATCATGATTATTTCAGTCGAGGGACGTCTACTGCTGGTCTGTCTCCCCCAAGCGTCGCCACATCGATCGAAACCTTGCTTCTAACATCCAGCGGATTGTTGTGAACGTGAGAAGCACTTTATGTGTTAAAGTAATTCCCCAAAAAATAAAAAAGGCCAAGTTCCCATCCCCAAAAATGCGGCCTAAAATAGCAGTNAAAATAAAAAAGGCCAAGTTCCCATCCCCAAAAATGCGGCCTAAAATAGTAGGAAGATCAATAGGCTAATAATTTCATAACTGCAGAATAGTCCATGACTCTAACATGTGTTTTTTGAGAAAACCAGTGAACAGAGAGCTTGGATCTTTACTAACCATACAAAAATGACGAAACACTCGAAAAATCGTTTTCTTGAAAATATGACCCAATTATCAACTTGGCAACATTTTTTCTACAGCGTCGATTATATACAATCATTATTAAATTGATTTTATAATCGATCGTAAATATTATTTATTATTTTTAGGTTGATTTAATATTGTTTTTATGCTTGAGTTTGTCTGATAATGCTGGCATAATGGAGTGTGCTAGCTTACAAGTAGCTAATTATTTAGTTTTAGGTTTTACGTGTTACCTTTGTTGTATTGTTTTCTTTGTAAGAATACTTTGCATACCTTTGTATAAATGTTAGTTCTTCTAACTCAACAGACAGATNACTACTTACATACCTTTGTATAAGTGATAGTTCTTCTAACTCAACAGACAGATGTGTTGCTGGGGTTTTTGTTGCGCCACTTCTTCTTCCCAGCTAAAACACTAGGAAGTGGTGATGGGCGGTCGTTTTGGGGGACTGTCTTTATGTAGAACTTTGACGTTCAAAAAGTGCTGACACTCAGCCTAATTTGAATAAATGACTTTTGACTTTGACTTATGGTAAAAATGCTTCCAACACAGTAAGCCCTTTTGGCTTGTAATTAATTGCGTTCAGATAAGACTTAGTTGCAAAAGCGTTCAACTTCAACTTCTTCAAAACATCTAGGTACCTACCGTGTATTTTAACCGTCCCAGTTTCGGATCCCAAACAAAATAATTGCTCTTCTTCCTTTGTTTACATTCTTCATCACAGTTAAGTACAAAATATAACTTCCACACGAACCATATACATATAATGTGAACATTTAAAATCATTACCCTATTTTGGTGCCGCCATAGTCGCGTAAAACTCTTTCCCGTTGTCAAAAGCTGTGCAAGCGAGAGGAGATAATGGAAAAACATGGAAGTATGTCAGAAGTATGGTAATGCGTTCAGTTTGAAGCTGTCCTGCTATACGACGGGGCTGTTACAATATATTGCACTATTCCGCAAGGGTTTTTGAGATGGAAATGCAGGGTTAAAATGTTAATATGGCGTGAGGAAATGTGGCTTAAAACGGGCTTTTTCTGAAGATATTCATCAATACTTACTGAAAACGATGCTAACAAACAATTAAAATATGTTGTGTGCCTTTCGTAAAAAAAGAAAGAGAGAAAGAAAAGTAGTTTATTTGGCATATAGAGATACACAATGCACAAATATAAAAGAAAACTTAATTTTAAAACAATTATATTGCGTGTTCTGCGACTGCGCCAAATAGGTCCACTTCAGCTAAAATTTGGCGTTATTAATTTAATACTCTTATTTTGCTGAACTGTAAATGATGACGTTCAAAAGTGCCGTTTAATGGCCTAATTGAAATAAACGTTTTGACTTTGACTTTGAGCCCAGAAAATACCGTTTGTGTACCTACCCATAGAAATTATTTGTGTAAAAAGAGTGGTGTAAGTGACGTTTTATAGATATTTGCAGTAAATTCTCTGACTAAAATATTTCAGTTTCGATACGTCCTACCATTATTCACTACCCCATACACCTCCATTACGAACCAAAACACGAGCCACACAAAAAACGTTCTGACTCAACATTTTCCATAAACCAGGTCACAAGCGACTCATTATAATTAATTAAAATTACAGCAGCTAAGCACTTCAGCACAAAACAGTCGTTACATTGTTCAAGTGCGGTGATTATGTGACGTCACACAGGCAGAGTAATTAAACGATGACGTCACGCTCTAAACTTGAATACTATTGTTAGTAGGCAACAATTTAAGTTGGTGACAAGTAGGAGTGCGGGAGACGTGAGGTGATTTTGACAGCTGGAAGATGTTCGGCGCTGTGTTTTAGGATGACATCGCAGCTGACGTTGGTTGATGTCGCAGATTGAGGACGCCACGTGCGAATTGTGCAGTAGATGCCAAAATACCGACTTTTTGTCGCAACTGTTTTTTTAAGTACACTTCCTTCAATACTATTTCGAAGCTAGAAAAAAGCTACTAAAAATGATAGGGGCTTTGCAGTAGCATTAGACTTTCGTTGACCACAGTTGACTTCATAGAACATGACTGCGNAATTTGGAATGGGTATACATATTAATCACGAGAAATGAATGCATTGGACGAGTACTATAAAGTTGTAACGCTGCTGACGAACTTTTTGTAATCTATATATGTATGTTTTTTTTTTTTTAGTATCGTTCTCAAGTAAGTGACATATGTCTTTATTGGGAATAAAGTTTCTTTAAACCGAAAACCGAAATCACATAAGTTTTGGAAAAACATGGCGCAAAAATTTATTGCAGGCAAGATTTTATAGCTTGTAGCCCACATGAAAAATTAAGAAGCGAAATTTGTGCGGCAACAAAAAAAAACTACCAACGAAATTCTGCATCGCACAAACAAAGTTCTCCGTGAGATTTGAACGTATTCAACAGTCCAAATATCAACTATCGGGCAATTGCCCCCCAAACACAATAACCGTCTGGTCGGAGGATCCTCCATTTTCAATGGAGGTTTGCGGGACTTTACTCTTTGTTCCACTTAGCCTCTATAAGCTTTCATCACCTGCCTAGATTTTTTTCTGTACCCAAAGAGTAAAACGGGACCCCGCTGTCCGTCCGTCTGTCATCAGGCTGTATCTCAAGAACCGTGATAGTTAGACAGTTGAAATTTTCGCAGATGATGTATTTCTGTTGCCCCTATAAAAAATACAAATAAAAATAGAATTAAATAATTATTTAAGGGGGCTCCCATACAACAAAATTGTTTTTTTTGCCGTTTTTATAAATAATGGTACGGAACCCTGCGTGCGCGAGTCCGACTCACACTTGGCCGGTTTTTTTCCAACTATATTATAATCAGTTTCTAGTCTAAGGATGCAGCTGAATCCACCCAAGTCTATCTGACTTCCATATTAGTGCACAACCCAGTTTAAACACAATAACCCTTTGGCATGACAGTCATACTTCGAGCGTCCCATTTCCCCATCAACATAAAACAACCGATTAATCTTTCAAAAACCTTAACAAAGCGTTACAAATTATTCTAACAATGTCATCAACATATTAACTTTTAAAATAAACTTCTAACAAAGTGTGGAACGGTAACAAAGGCGCCAAAATCTATTCCGTCACGTTTGCGAGCTTTTCATTGGCGAATATTGTTGAACGCGGCTACCGCTGTAATTAATATGTGATACAGCTATTGATATGATTAATTATGTTCGTGTGTAGAAGCATAAATTATGGTGGTAACAAAAGTCGCATATATGAAACTTTAAAACATTCTGCCGGTCTATTCTGTAAACATGTCGAAGCGGAGGCTTGGGTGAAGTGATCACGAGGTGAGCTGTCAATCCATACAATCAAGATGTCACGTAGTCACGGAGTGAGCTGTCATTTCACACCGTACGTGTGTAAATCGATGGAATAAGGGCGAGACATAAGATGTCCACTTTGACGTAACTAAGTTGTCACTGTGAACATTGCTGGTTTCGGAGAAGGCCAGATAGAAAAACAACAACTAATCCACTGCTTCCATTCCTCAAAGTGTCGTTACCTCAGCAGCTCAGCTGCAAAACCCTAAATAGACTCCGCACTCANCTTTGACGTAACTAAGTTGTCACTGTGAACATTGCTGGTTTCGGAGAAGGCCAGATAGAAAAACAGCAACTAATCCACTGCTTCCATTCCTCAAAGTGTCGTCACCTCAGCAGCTCAGCTGCAAAACCCTAAATAGACTCCACACTCAGGTCGGTCGCACTAAAGATAACCTCCTCAAGTGGAGGTTCTCGGATGGCTCCGATCTTCAGTGTTTGTGTGGCGTCGCTCCGCAGTCCATGGCCCACCTCTTGTCTTGCGCCGCATGCCCTGTCCCCTGCACATGTGAAGACCATATGACTGCAAACGGTGTTGTCATTGCTGAGTACTGGGCCAAGCATAAAATTTGAAAAGTGTATTTAAATAATAAATCAAAATCGTTTATTTTCAGACGTCAACGGCCCCTAGCGTGTTAGTTTTACCAAAATATAACTTACAAACTATGTTAGTAGTAAAACTTAGGCACACATGAAAAATGACAAAAACAAAAATTAAAACACAGCATANCTTGCGCCGCATGCCCTGTCACCTGCACATGTGAAGACCATATGACTGCGTCAGCAAACGGTGTTGTCATTGCTGAGTACTGTGCCAAGCATAAAATTTGATAAGTGTATTTAAATAATAAATAAAAATCGTTTATTTTCAGACGTCGACGGCCCCTAGCGTGTTAGTTTTACCAAAAAATAACTTACAAACTATGTTAGTAGTAAAACTTAGGCACACATGAAAAATGACAAAAACAAAAATTAATACACAGCATATTCTTTGCCAGGGTTGCGGAATTTGTTCGAAAGAGTCACCGCGGCCCAGGAACGCAAAGGGCTTTAGAAGGAACATGGATGGGTTTTAGTCAGTAAGAGTCTGACACGCCCTTCCGCTCCACCCAGAGCGGAAGAAGTCATTTGATGATTTCCCATCATTAAAAAAAAAAAAGCATACTCTTAGAGGAAGATTTATCAAGCCCCATGTCTGACATGTAGCTTGATAAACCGGACCATTGTCTTCTAGCCTTTCTGAAAAAACTCGTATTTTCCACGNCCTTCCGCTCCACCCAGAGCGGAAGAAGTCATTTGATGATTTCCCATCATTAAAAAAAAAAAGCATACTCTTAGAGGAAGATTTATTAAGCCCCATGTCTGACATGTAGCTTGATAAACCGGACCATTGTCTTCTAGCCTTCCTGAAAAAACCCGTATTTTCCACCNTGATAAACCGGACCATTGTCTTCTAGCCTTTCTGAAAAAACTCGTATTTTCCACGAACACGCTAAGAAGAAGAAGCAGCTCAGGGTCCAAACCGCATCGATACAGCATCATTGCGGCAACAATATTTGTTCCACCGCTTATTTTCAATTAAGCAATACATCATAGCTGAGCAACACCCGTTTTAAGTTCTCAAACACACCAACATACCCACCAACTTAAGTCGAACTTCACCTCCCCCCTATAACATACAAAAAACCGACGAAATCAGGAACACACTGCGCTTGAAAAGGTCTCCGTAATCTGGCCGTGGNCAAACACACCAACATACCCACCAACTTAAGTCGAACTTCACCTCCCCCCTATAACATACAAAAAAACCGACGAAATCAGGAACACACTGCGCTTGAAAAGGTCTCCGTAATCTGGCCGTGATGGGGAAAGATTTAGGGTAAATGTACATGTTTTCGGCTCCATCTGTTTAAAGTTAATTAAGTCGCGTAAGGGGTTTTTGCTGTATGCTGACTTGTTAGTTTTTGGACACTTTTCGTATTACGAGGGCTGTGTGAGATGTGGGTGAAAATTATGTTTTACATTAACGTGTGCTGTGTATGAAAAAATGGGTAATTTTTTTGTGAACAGAGAACAGCAGTTATTAACAAATCAAATTGCAAATACGGAACCCTAATAAATGGAACAAAAGCTTCCAAATATCATCGGGGAAAAACTGAAATTTTCCCAAGCTTTGCGTTTCATACATCGAAACCATGGCAATAGTAGAAATTTTATTTTTGTCAGGGGCCTTAGTTATATAAATTTTGTCTTATAAAATAATTCAAAAATTGTTTTCGTAAAAACGTATATGAAATCAGCTGTGACTATTATTAAATGATAATTAAATAATAATAATAAAGTTTATTTACCAAAATAGTTACGGAAGTGTACACAAGTAGATATAACTAGTGGGTAGACTTATTGAAGGCTTTATAGTGTGTTGCAAAAAAAAAAATTCTAACTAAATACGATTTATCTTTATTCCCAATGAACCAATTCCAATCAACCAGATTAATTTTAATTAAATACTAATATCATACTTATGCTGATAGGCGGAGCTCACACCGCCTCGCTTTACCTTCGCCTTTCTGACGCCTCGCCTCGGGAACCACAGAAAAGAGAGGTACAGAAGGCCAGATTCATACAAAGATACAAATCAGTACATTCTCACATGGACATTATAGCGAGAATAACACTTAAGTACCAGTAATCAAGTACCTAGCCTATTCCGCCAACTACTGGGTCGTCTTCCAGATTTACTGGATGTAACTGAATACCAGTATCACAAGTGGAATAACCGGAAAATACGATACCCCTTAGTAAGGCCTCGGCTTTGCCATTTGTAAATCTTTGACAGTCGTAACGGTTAGTCAGAAATATGGAGACCAGATTGGCAGTCGCTCCATGTCATCGTCATCATCATATCAGCCGGAAGACGTCCCGTGCTGGACATAGACCTCCCCCAAGTGTCGCCACAACAACCGGTCCTGTGCGTCTCGCATCCATCGGCTACCCGCGACCCTCACCAGGTCATCGGTCCACCTTGTGGGAGGCTTTCCAACGCTGCGTCTTTTGGTACGCGGTCGCCACTCCAGAACTTTTCGGCCCCATCGACCATCTGTTCTGCGAGCAATGTGCCCTACCCGCTGCCACTTCAGTTTGGCGATCCTTCGGGCTATGTCGGCTAACCTTGGTTCTCTTGCGGATATCGTCATTCCTGATTCGATCACGCATTGAAACTCCGAGCATTGCCCTCTCCATTGCTCTTTGGGTGACTTTAAGCCTTCTGATGAGGTCCAGAAACAAAGTAAGTGATCATTTATAAAGCAAAAAGATTAGCCCGAGGGTCAAGTCTACTAAGCAACGATCGCATTCAGATGTGTATGAGATGCGCTCGAATATGAGTAGACTTGCCACTCTGGTTTGCAATAATTTTTATTGTGCAAAAAACCTCCAAAAAACATGTTTTTAAAAAATCTAAAAAATTATTACTGTTTACTTTTCTAAAAAACGGTTCATTTTAGTTCGCCGACCTTAATATATATTTCTAGGACAAAAAGTTGGGAACCCGTTCCATCAGTGTTGTTATTGCACGAACGACTGCATGACTATTGTGTAAGACCCCTTAATTGGCAAATCATCAAATGCCTCGTTCTGCAGTGGGCGGAGCGGTAGGGAGTGTCAGACTCTTACTCAATAAAACCTACCCGTGTTCCTACTAATACATTTTGCGTTCCAGGGCCGCGGTAACTCTTTCTTACAATTCTGCAATCACTAGCCCATAGCTAGTGACAAGTCAGTACATACCAGGTCCGCTGTAGGAGGTGGTACTACTCGCAATGATCTCCCATCCCCTGGCCTCATCCCTCCCGTTGGCATCACTCCCACGGTCTCCTCTTCTTTCACCATCCAATCCTCTGCTGCTGCCTCATCGATCTCCTCCTTCACTTTGATGTCACACAGAGGATCGGGCGCGTTACTCAGTGGAACCGGGTGAGAACTTAGAGGAACTAGGTCTTCGTGTGGCTGGTTTACACCTAGGAAGAGAGGATTGTTGATAGTTCTTGAGACAAAGAACACCAAGATTAAAATAAAGTGACCAATCAAGACAATACAGACAGACAAAAGTGAACAATCAAGTTACCGATTCCCTTTTAGGTCAACTCTAAAGCTGGGTACTGACCTGTGTTATGGGCGTAATGTAACATTCACAGCGAGCATGTTAGGTTACGACATTTCCTAAAATCCGTGTAAAACAACGAGTGTCAGACTTTAATTGAATAAAACCCACCCATGTACCGCCAAATGCCCTTTGCGAGTCAGGGGGGTTACTCTCTTAACCCGAAGTCCGTAGTTTCGGGCGTATTCTACTCCGTATACCTACGGAATAACGATTAGTTCCGAACCCCGACTAAAAATGACAACACGTTTTGACAGTAACTGTCAAATCGTGTTGTCATTAATTCTTAGTGGTTAGGTGATACGGACTAGAATACGCCCGCGACTAAGGCCGAATCTACGAACTTCGGGCTTAGAGAGTAGCCTCCCAGGGCCGCGGTAACTCTTTCGAACGATTCCGCAGCCGTGGCAGGACGCTCTGGCATCCTACATTCTCTTTATTCCCACTATTCTGCGTAACTAAAGTGACCGAATTACTGACTGAAACTTCTACAGAAGTTTATGGAAATCAGCCGGTCGATTCTGTAAACATGTCGAAGTGAAGGCTTGGGTGAAGTGATTACGAGGTGAGCTGTCAATCCATAGAATCAAGATGGAATGACAACTCACTTCGTGATCACGTGACATCTTGATTGTATGGATTGACAGCTCACCTCGTGATCACTTCACCCAAGCCTTCGACATGTTTATAGAATCGACCGGCAGTATCGTGTGCACAGAGTACATTTATTATATACTAGTGGCCCGCCCCGGCTTCGCCCGGATGTATAGGTATTTTCAAAATTTTCCTTCATAAGACCTTCTCCTGACAATAACAAACACAACCAAAAAAGAATTAGCGAAATTGGTCCAGCCGTTCACGCGTGTAGCGAGACAAAGGGAAATAGGAATTCATTTTTATATAATATAATTATAGATACTGAGATAGAGACGTCACTCGAGCATTCTATGTTGAACTAGCTTCTAATCTGCAGTAGGCTGTGCTGTATGTACTATTTTTTTTCCTTTTAGTTACGTAGTCGTTTTCTATATGAACTAAAATAAAATACTTAAGTACACTAAAATGTATAAAATAACTTTAATTTCGGCAGTCGGTGTTTTTGGTTGTTTTTTCGTTTTTGACACCGACTGCCGAAATTAATTCGGTTAATTTCAGCAGTCGGTGTCAAACTTAATACTTAAAACCGAATACTTTTTAGTGGATTTTATTTGGAAGTCGGTTGTATTTTTTTGTATAAAGTTTTTTTTTTCACTTTTTAGTGGTTCACATGTCCCTTCACAGCGTACCGGCGTGATGTTATGTTATGAACTGGTGAAAACAATAGACAGACATGAGATTTCTGCAATCCCAGTCCATTTGCTATAATTTATTGAGGAGTTCCGGTCCCTATCTCCGAAGTTCTTCATCAGATCTTCACCAAATTGAAATGGAACCACTCCGAGAAAGTACCTACTCTTCCAAAAACTACCCAAATCGCTTCTAGTGTGCCTATAAAATTTGAAAATTTCTCTCTATTTCTCCAGGATCCTATCATCAGATACTGACTTGATGATTATGGGACAACCTTGGAAGTATACCCTTTCAAACAAAAAAAACTTAAACCCAATTCGGTCCAGCCATCTTCGAGTAATCGGGGAATATACATACAAAAAAAAAGGTTCCGTCGAATTGAGAACCTCCTCCTTTTTTTGAAGTCGGTTAAAAATTAAAACATTGGAAACAATGTCAACACTTTATTTAGATCTGTGTCACGTGATCCACATCTTAATTGATTTGTATCTAAACACCAATTATAAATGAAATAATTTAATACATAAATCTTGTATTTTTTAAATTAATTGCACTTTGTGGTTGTTGCATTTCATAAAACTATAATCTAATAAATTGTTATCATTTACATGTTCACAATCTGTTTTTAATTAATAAACCAGTGAACACATATGAAACTTTTTATCCCGGGAGTACGTTCCCTTGGGATAATTTCCGACATTCACGCGGGCGCAGCCGCGGACGGCAGCTAGTTTTAAATAATTTTCAGTTTTCAGAATTCCTTTGTTTACGCCTCATAGTCTACCTTAATGCAAAAATTGTTAAGTAATGAAATAAGTTAGTCAGTCAGTCACAAATATAACATATAGGTATATTCTTAACTTACCAAAATACAGTGTCTCTTCTTCACTGGGCAGATTCTCATCTGTCTCGATGGGATCCGGTTCAGACTTTACCTCCGCTATCACTTGTCCTTGGAGTGCTGGCGTCGGATATGAAATTTGTATTACAAACTTCGGCGAAGGATCCGTTGTTACTGTTATCTGAGAAGAAATATTTACAATTTATTAAAACTTCAACTGCCTCGGTGGTTTAGTGGTCGGAAGCAGTGCCGGATTAGTCATATAGCAAGAGTAGCAAATGCTACGGGCCCCGCGCATTGGGGGGCCCCGCGCTTACAAGAACGTTCCGCAAAAAAACCAGCATCATGGCTCTGTCTCGCACGCGAGTCCTATGTCCTACCATACTCTGCGATAGCCGTTTTAGCGCGGTTATGACGCACATTTCCCCAAACTGTATAAGCCTCTAAATTTGTTTTTTTTTTTTTGGTCTTGCTTCGCGTACCTACGTAATCTGTTTTTCTTTCTTCAGCAGCAAAATCGAATGTACTCAGGCGCTTCTTAAGGACCCCGCGGGGCGTGACAAATTATAGAGGGGGAGATGGCACGGATTTTGGGCAACCATGTTGAGGGCGAAAAGTTGATAGCTCAGTACGGGCTCAGACGTGCCCACAGATTTAAAAAAAGGGCATATTTTAGTATCATCAGAGCCGATATTGATTTGATCGTTTGATTGCTGGTCGTTGATACCTCTCGACCTCTACATGGTTGTTCCAAAAGCGGGCAAACTCCCCCTTATAAGTCACAGAAGTTCAAATTTGGTATTTTCGTTATTTTATTTATTTTACGAAGGTTTTAGGTTTAGGAGGGGGGCCACTCAGTAAAATTTGCTACAGGCCCCGCGCTTGCTTAATCCGGCACTGGTCGGAAGCGCAGCTGCTGAGCATAAGGTCTTGGGTTCGATCCATTCGAATTTCGATTCGGGTCGGGGTAGTGTTATTGAAAGAAAGAGCAAGAGTTTAATTGCACCAAGCATTAAATGATGCGTATCATAAAACAAAACGAATAAAAAGAAATATACAATATATTGTTGAGCGAGCGCCGTCAGCTAGGTCATCTCTCAACTGCATTATCACTACATAGTACAAAACAAAGTCACTTCCTGTCTGTCTGTCCCTATGTATGCTAAGATCTTTAAAACTACGCAAAGGATTTTGATGAGGTTTTTTAATATATAGAGTGATTCAAGAAGAAGGTTTATATGTATAATACATGCATAATATAGTAGAGAAACACTGATAATTTGAGAGGTTTCTAGTGTGATGTCGTAAATAAACACATTTTTTTGCGCTTACATTGCAAACGCTGGTTGAACCCTTCGAGATAGATCAAAATGTTCTACAGTATTGTACACCTTAAAAAGGTCTACAAAAAAGTTCGCGATGGCATATGTCTATCTCTTAGGGATAACCCACAATAACCATTTTTTATCCTTTACTTTTTACGAGTAAAAATGGCGCTTCGTAAGCGATTTTGAGCAATACAGCATTAATCCTTATCCAAAAAAGTACCTTAAATACATTGTGCATTTAATATAGATCAATATGGCCCTTTACAGCATGTAATTTAAATCTTTAATAAATTGTGACGGGCGGGCGTTTTGGGGGACTGTCTTTATGTAGAACTTTTTCAATCAGCCTAATTTGAATAAATGACTTTTGATTTTGATTTTGAATTAATATTTTCGAAAGTATTACAGTTTTAAAATACAGGGACATAGCGGTTGCGGTGGTACCGGCCAAAAAGCTGTGAACGTTGTATATAAAGACATTCTGTAGTATATTTAGTATCAGCACTGCACCCGTGCGAAGCCGGGGCGGGTCGCTAGTAAAATTATAAACGCGAAAGTTAGTTTGTTTGTCTTTAGTGTCCGACCGGAACAGAATTTACAGCCGAAACCGAACCTTCGTTCCAGGGAAACTACTCTCTAAACTCGAAGTCCATAGTTTCGGGCTTAGTTGCGGTCGTATTCTACTCCGTATCACCTAACCACAAAGAATTAATGACAACACGATTTGACCTTTACTGTTCATTAGTTCTTTGTGGTACTACGGACTTCGGGCTTAGAGAGTAGCCCCCCTGATCTCAGTTTTGGCCGAAACCGAAACTTTTTTTTTTTTTATTTTTTTTATTTAATATGTGTTTGCTCTTGACTCTAGTCTAGGTCATAGATGACAGAGACAAAGTCGACGATGGAGCGAGCTTACCCAGAAACAGCCTGAAACTTATTNCCAGGGTTGCGGAATTTGTTCGAAAGAGTCACCGCGGCCCTGGAACGCAAAGGGCTTTAGAAGGAACACGGATGGGTTTTAGTCAGTAAGAGTCTGACACGCCCTTCCGCTCCACCCAGAGCGGAAGAAGTCATTTGATGATTTCCCATCATTAAAAAAAAAAAAGCATACTCTTAGAGGAAGATTTATCAAGCCCCATGTCTGACATGTAGCTTGATAAACCGGACCATTGTCTTCTAGCCTTTCTGAAAAAACTCGTATTTTCCACGAACACGCTAAGAAGAAGAAGCAGCTCAGGGTCCAAACCGCATCGATACAGCATCATTGCGGCAACAATATTTGTTCCACCGCTTATTTTCAATTAAGCAATACATCATAGCTGAGCAACACCCGTTTTAAGTTCTCAAACACACCAACATACCCACCAACTTAAGTCGAACTTCACCTCCCCCCTATAACATACAAAAAAACCGACGAAATCAGGAACACACTGCGCTTGAAAAGGTCTCCGTAATCTGGCCGTGATGGGGAAAGATTTAGGGTAAATGTACATGTTTTCGGCTCCATCTGTTTAAAGTTAATTAAGTCGCGTAAGGGGTTTTTGCTGTATGCTGACTTGTTAGTTTTTGGACACTTTTCGTATTACGAGGGCTGTGTGAGATGTGGGTGAAAATTATGTTTTACATTAACGTGTGCTGTGTATGAAAAAATGGGTAATTTTTTTGTGAACAGAGAACAGCAGTTATTAACAAATCAAATTGCAAATACGGAACCCTAATAAATGGAACAAAAGCTTCCAAATATCATCGGGGAAAAACTGAAATTTTCCCAAGTTTTGCGTTTCATACATCGAAACCATGGCAATAGTAGAAATTTTATTTTTGTCAGGGGCCTTAGTTATATAAATTGTGTGTTAAAAAATAATTCTGAAAAAAAGCCTATTAATTCTAACTAAATACGATTTATCTTTATTCCCAATGAACCAATTCCAATCAACCAGATTAATTTTCATTAAATACTAATATCATACTTATGCTGATAGGCGGAGCTCACACCGCCTCGCTTTACCTTCGCCTTTCTGACGCCTCGCCTCGGGAACCACAGAAAAGAGAGGTACAGAAGGCCAGATTCATACAAAGATACAAATCAGTACATTCTCACATGGACATTATAGCGAGAATAACACTTAAGTACCAGTAATCAAGTACCTAGCCTATTCCGCCAACTACTGGGTCGTCTTCCAGATTTACTGGATGTAACTGAATACCAGTATCACAAGTGGAATAACCGGAAAATACGATACCCCTTAGTACAGCCTCGGCTTTGCCATTTGTAAATCTTTGACAGTCGTAACGGTTAGTCAGAAATATGGAGACCAGATTGGCAGTCGCTCCATGTCATCGTCATCATCATATCAGCCG
>NDFZ01001739.1:0-11054 GCA_002192655.3 Mamestra configurata | reverse complement strand
AAATATGCAACTATGATGGTACCGAAAGGTAGTGTTCTTTCACTCTTCTTTTAAAATCTGGAAGAGTTTTGCATTCCCTAATGTCAGGCGGCAGTGCATTCCACAACCGTACCGCGTGCACAGTAAATGATAGGAATAAAAATCGGTAGAGTGGAGGGGATTTAAGGAGTTTTCTAAGATGCGACCTGCAAGTCGCATCAGAAGGACGGGAATAGGAGAAGCGTTCACGCAAATAGGAAGGCGTTTTAGGGTTGTGAAGGATGTTAAATAGCAAACACAATATCCGAGAGTTCCTGCGAAGTCGGATAGGGAGCCACTTGAGTACCTTGCGAAATCCTGAAACATGATCGTATTTCACTTCTCAGGTAGCACTCTGCAAAATGCCTGCAAATAATAATTCAGAGTCAGGACCAAGAATCAAGCAGAACTTTAGTAGACTCTTAGCGAAATTGGCTTATCGAGCTTACCTGCAGCGTCTGTGGCTTGCTATGAATACTTATCGTAATTTTCACCCTCATTTCGATTGTCCGGCTCATTCCAAGACTTTAAAGCAGTTATCTAAGTTTTTTTATGAGCCTGTTGAGTCCCACTGTAGAGCAAAAGCCTCCCTTCCATCCTTCCACTTTCTCAGTCCGTTGCTATATTTGACCAATCCTTTATGTAGGAGTCCAACTCGTCTCGTCATCTTCTCCTAGGCCTACCGCGTCGCCGGTTCCTGCTGCTCGGAATCCAAGCGGCGGTTACTTTTGCCCAGTCTCCGCGACATGCGGCAGATGTGGCCAGCTCAGTTCCAGTTTAGATTGGCAGCTTTGTTGTCTACGTCTGCGTTTTGTGTTTTGGAACGAAGAATGCGGTCTTTGAGTTTGACTTCAAGAATACTTCGTTCCATTCTCAAACTCAAAGCATTTATTTATTTTTAAACCATTAGAGGCACTTTTGAATTGTCAAGGTCGGTCTATCCAGTTAAGATATTATGCAACATTTTTTTTTCTTGCCTCGCCTAGGAAGAGACTATTTGGCCGAGATATACAACGTGTAACAGAACAAACATAATAAAAGTTATTCATAATGATGTACCCCTGTTCAGGTAGGTATTGCGATTATTCTGTGAAAAGTTGTAAATGCTCGTGGACATATTCAACCTCCACATCCCTAATGTCTACTTTGCGCCTCGTGCTATTTGTTTTAACTTCGTTTTCCTCATATTAATTTTGAGTCCGACCTCGAGGCTGGCGTGGCTCAACTGTTCGAGCATAAGACTTAACTCAGCCGCGACCGAGTAAGAGGAAAGAAAAATGTCGTCGACGAAGCGTAGATTTGTTAATCTCTAATCTCCGACGACAATGCCCTGGTCCTGCTACTGTGCATCAATTTTTTTTAAGGTTTCTTCAAGCATTGCTGTGAAGAGAGAATCCCCTTGTTTGACTCCTTTTCGGATTGGAAAGTATTGGCCAGTGGTATCTAAAAGTATGGCAGCTGTAGGTACTGTTTAGGTAGATACGTTCTAATAATTGGATATTTTGTAAATGGTTTCTATTCCTTGTTTGTTAGGTAATTGTTGCAAATATGGCTTTGTGTGATAATCTATCGAAAGCTTTGGAGTAGTCTACGAAGGCCAGGTATATAATGGTAAGTTAAATTCTTGCTGTTTTTATGGTTAGTAGTGGATAGGCCGCGGCGGAAACCAGCCTGTTCAGGAGGTTGGTGGAGATCCAATTGGCTGGGAACGCAGTTTTCAAGTACATAGGTACTTTGAATAAAGCTTTGTACAGTCACCAGCACATCAAGCTACAACAATCTGTTAAATTTCTTAATAAATTTTCAACTTCAAGGTTGATTGGGAAAATTTGACAGTTTCGGTTAGCTTGATGTGCTGGCGTCTGTACATATGTGAAACAACAATTTTATTGATGNTTTCAACTTCAAGGTTGATTGGGAAAATTTGACAGTTTCGGTTAGCTTGATGTGCTGGCGTCTGTCTGTACATATGTGAAACAACAATTTTATTGATGTACCTATGGAATTAGGTTTTCATCTCCGGTGATTTACGAAATAAAATGATAGTGATACCTAAATATAGTACCATATAGTGCATATAGGTAGGTAAGTACATTTATTTCCCCGCCATTCGTTTTGCGCGGTTTTTTATAGACGAATAGGTTAGGAATCTTCAAAGTTCTAATTCTTCACAAATCACGAAATTAGGTTTTTTATCAAATCACATAATCCGCGAATATTACTTTTTAGAAACGAAGGTTTCTAAACTAGCTTTGTTTTTCTTCAATTCATGAATATTTCAAAAGATGTGGCCGCTTTCTTTACAGTATTGGTATGGAACTTCAACCACAGAGTACACCTATCTTTATTATACTCTTTGGAGTACACTATAATATACTGAAACTCAGANGGAATCTTCAAAGTTCTAATTCTTCACAAATCACGAAATTAGGTTTTTTATCAAATCACATAATCTGCGAATATTACTTTTTAGAAACGAAGGTTTCTATACTAGCTTTGTTTTTCTTCAATTCATGAATATTTCAAAAGATGTGGCCGCTTTCTTTACAGTATTGGTATGGAACTTCAACGCACCTTCTCGTGCTGGTTTTAACGTTTTGAATGTCAACTTAACCTATCAAAACGATTTTCGAAAGAAAAGATTAGCCGAAATTTCCATAAAACATAGAAATAATAATTTACGTAACGCTTTTCTATAAATTTTATTTTTATTTTTAGATGAAATAAAATAGTTAACGGGTCTGTATTTTTTTGCTTCGTCCTTTGAGCAACATGGCAACTTTTTGTTGGTGCTTTAACATAGAAGACTTGATACTAACACGTCTGTCACTGTCAATGCGACAGCAAACAGCTGACCATCCTGAAAAAAACCTTGTTGACATTTCTCATTCAATCTCAGTCATTCTCAACCAAAATGTATTGACAACGAGTATTCGTTACAGAGAAATCTAAAACGATTTCATAAATTAAACTTGTCAGTGAAACAGGCCATAACCGTCCGGGGCGCGAAACATGTCGGCTAGTAGGTTAGATGCAGTGTACAGAAGTATACTTCTAACAAAGTTCTTTACTAAAGGATGGGGGAAACCAGAGAACTTGCGAAGGTCAGATTCATGATATTACATGTGGTATAGCCGTTGTGTAATAAGTTTGCCGCCAAGCTGAAAAGTGGTGTGGTTATGTGATAATTTGTGTTTGTTTACAAGCTGTTTCAATGTTATGTTTTAAGGTTATTCGAGTTCAGGAAAGTGGTATCGAACCGGGATGAATGCTTCAAATTAGTGGAAAGAGACTATCCTGTTACGATTACCAAGGTAAACGTTGTATTCGATATAGTTGCCTTGTTTTTATATTTTTGTTTTGGTCATTTTTAGTCATAAAATTACAGCATGAGTCATAACCTTACTTTGAATTTGTTATTGTCATACCTCCAGGAAAATTATTTTGCGAAGGTGAAGAAAAAAATTGTAAACAATGCCAATTTTTTACTGTAAAAAATAATTTTTAGTTTTTTGACATTTTTTTGTTCATGGAAGGTTCTAGAGCCACTAATTCTGTGCAGGAGTACAATACACTAAATTTTGAATATCTAGGGCAACAAAACATTTGCTTCCGTAAATATCACATATCTACTACACCATAATTAATTTATGTACTTAACTTCATGTTACTATTTATGTAATAATTGCAGCAACAAACGCTATCAGACTGCAAACTCTACGAAGGCTACTTCATAACACCTCTGGAGCGGTACCTACCGGGCATTGTGCCTAAGATAGCGCAGAAGGCTCATTTCCAAGCGCTCCTGCCGCTCCACTGGCCTGAGAAGAACTGCAAGCCTGTGTGTTTACATCTAGCCGGTACCGGAGACCATGTGAGTACATAGGTACAATTTATTTAAGATCTAATACTAGTGATACTTTATTTTTAGTCTCATTTTAATTATTGTGCTTAAATAAATTTCATTATACAAAACCGGTGAACAATAACTTTAGTTCTACAATAAAAGACTGATATAGCAAGTTTACAATATATGTTAATCTCAAATTTTTAACTATATTAACAAAATAAAAACAAGGAGGTAGTGCTCTCAGTAAGATTTGATTAGTTCTCACACTACGCAATTAGGATATATTTATATATGCTCACGGTTGTCTTAATAAATGATGTTTTGAATACCTTTTAATTTTGATTGGTTGTGTAAATTGATCACTGTACTTTAGTGCAAGCCTGCTTATTTATTCAAATTATATAAATGAAAAGTAAGCATTTAATAACAATCAGTTCAAATTCAAAAATGGAAGAAAATTAAACCTTATGCCAATAAACTTAGAAATCAGTAAAATTCATATAAAAGCAAGCACATTGTTTTAAATCTATTTAAACATTAAGTTAGCAAAAGTTGTCAGTATACATTGGAATGGGCAGTTTCCTACTGGACCCTTCATAAAAAAAAATCCATAATAAATTTATTTTGTATTTATAAGTACTTCAACCTGTAAAAATGAAAGCATATAGTACATTCACAATGTCAATAAAGATATAAATAATCCACTCTCTCTAGGTATTGCAAAACGGAAGATAAAGTTCTATGACATCAGAGATTAACTATTCATAATTTGACATGATAAATTATATATATCTACCTTACGACGTAAACAAAAACAAGTGCCTGTTCTGAAGGCGTTGGCACGTAGCTGATGTAAACGTCATGTATTTGCGACGCCAATGAATCAGTGACGTGAACTGCCGATCAAAGATTATCATCGTACGATAGAATGTAGTAGATGACAGATAAGGGAGATTGATCTAAAGCAACGGAAGGGATCTCTCGGTATCTGTTTAAACTGAGTTTTGTATTTTCGTAGTCAAGACAAAGTTTGATCGAGAGTTATCAATGTAACTCGTGGGTCACTGTAACACTGTGTCGTGGGTCTTATGGTAAGGTCTTGGGTTCCAATTCCTGGGTTTCAATTAGAGTTCCAATGAGTGTTTCCACTAGTAAATCCTCAGTATGCAGACTATGGGCTATAGTCTGCATTTGCGCCTCGTTCATGGCAAGCTCACGTCCTATAGCGTCCTGCTGGAATATAGGTGAACTATATATACTTCTATTATATACAGCTCTTCCATTCCCTTGGGTGATTCACAGGCGTCATATTATGGTAAACAAGGTTATCGCGCGAATTCCGAATGCAGTCGCTACTGATCTAAGCCCGAAATACCTACAACCAGTTTAATCTTACCCTGTAAATAACTGCATTGTACCTAGAGGTCAGATGTCGGTCCATACAAAATTACTACAGTAGTGTAGTACAAAATATATTACCTATTTATCTACCTATCGGCAGGATTGGTCCACACTTGCCCAAAGCCGGGAGGAATGGAAGGAAGAAAGGGAGGCCTTTGCCCTGCAGTGGGACACAATTGGCTAAAATAAATAAAAAAAAGATCTACAAGCTTAAACCGGAAGGCAGAATTTGACCGCATGATAGTTGCCAAGACTAAGTCTAGACGAGACGAATGACAAGGTAGAATGCTCTAAATTCTAACAACTGTCGGCTTCAGCCTTATCGCTTCCTTATCTAGCTTGTTGGAAATTAACAAGGCATTGTTCTGTTCAATCTATTCCTAGTCAACGAAACGTTTTTCCAACCAAGTCTACATGGGGCAAATGGGCCGGAAAGCATTGCGGAAAGAAACGGGGCCACCGCGCAGCGCTGCAGTTGCGTAACAACTGCGCCGCATTCGCCTCTGCAAAAACAAAACATATATAAACAAAAATATCACGTAATTTTATTATAGTCATTACTTAATTGTTTTACTGTATACCACTGTAACTAAACACCGATTTATTTTTCTTCTGTTTGAACTGAACAGTCAAAGTCTATACAAAATGCCTCGCTTATCGGCTTTGTTTTATCTTATCTGTCTATCAGAACACGTAAAGCCAATATATCCCAACGATGACCACCAATATCGACATTCTTATCAATGAGAACCGGTTAATGACCTACTAATTTACGAAAAGACGAAAACTAAAAGACTTGAAATTCATTCATCATGAATGTATTCGTTCTGGCTTCGCGCCAATAAACAAAACAACACGAGCCTTGCTTGAGACTTGTTAAATGACTTATAAGTTTTTCGTGTAGGGTTAAAATTTTGGTAATGTGCCAAAAGATAATTTATTGAGACAAGGGCCTACGACTCTAAAATGGGACCTAATCTAAGGATGATGTATGCTAGACTGCTCCAAGTTGATGCTCGGATACCTACATAACGCTTAGCTCAATATATTGGAACGATGTCTCGCTGCATTCTGTAGCTCCTACTTCGCTATGAATGGACATTCATTTATACAAATTGCTCGCACCTGACTTGCCCTTGCTTCGACTTTAGTTATTCATTCCAACAATGATTTGTACCGACTATAGATAGTATAGATACACACTACTTAGGCAATTACAGTGATTGTTGCAGGCTATTAACTGCATAAAAGTATACAAAATCATCGATTATGCAAGCTAATTGCTAGGATAAACTCCTCCAACCGGCCTGAGCCCCATGTAACATGAGAATGCGGAGCCTATACTGCCATTTAATAGGCACAAATCCCGCTTTCAACCATACGACATTATAATACCGGCCATAGTCGATAATATTATTAGAATAATAAACGAGGGAATCGATACATCTTTACCGGTGTTCAAGGTCCAATAAAATTGTCTATAGGACATGGTTATTAAAGTATGAAAGTTTCCTAAGTAAGTAAAAACTTAATAACATCACGCCATTATTTCGAAATTATTTAACAAATGAACGCGATTTGTCGCGCCGACATAGGACGCCTTTCGGTATTCCGTTCACGTTTCGCACGATCATCGCGGGTTTTAGTAGGGCCTCACAATACACACATTTGTCTGCACAGATTTTATTTTATTTGAACTCTGAATAAAAAAAAAATCTATCACACTCAGAGGGGAGGGGAGGGAAAGGGCAATGATCGGAGTTTCCTAGCGTGATCGAATCAGGAATGACGATATCATCAAGAGAGAAGAACCAATGTTACCGACATAGCCCGAAGGATTGCCAAACTGAAGTGGCAGGTGGGCAGGATACATTGCTCGAAGGGACCGAAAAGTTCTAAAGTGGCGGCCGCGTACCGGAAGACGCAGCGTTCGAAGGCCTCCCACAAGGTGGACCGATGACTTGATGAGGGTCGCGGGTAGTCGATGGATGCGAGACGCACAGGACCGGTTGCTGTAGCGACACTTGGGGGGGGGGCGGGGCTTTGTCCAGCAGTGTTCGTCTTTCGGCTGATATGATGATGATGATGATGATCACACCGACTTTTGTCTGCATTGCTTTGTTGCACAGACTTCCATAAACTTCTATAGAAGAAAAGTATAAAGTATAGTAGGTTCACACGATACAGGTGTGAACCTGAGATGTAAGACCTGGAACAGTTCTCATTTTTATTATTTTAGAACATTCATAAATCATAAGTATTGTTTGTCCCCAGTTTTTCTGGCGACGGCGGAACCTCATGGTGAAACCGCTGTTGAAGGAAGCCGGCATCGGTGGCATCATTCTGGAGAACCCATTCTACGGACTACGCAAGCCGACTGACCAAGTGTACGTACTTTTTATTATTATTCATAGCCTCGCGTTTGGCCACAATCTTACCTGATACTTTGGCCATAATCTCACGCTTGCCTAAAAGTAACCTATTCACTCTTGACATAAAGACCCCCAGGTTGTAGCTATAGGAAACTCAGACTGCGGTAGGGAATTCTATTCCTTAGCTGTGCATAATAGCTGTAACCGATGGCCAATTTCCTTTTAAGTCTGTAGCAAAATACCTCGAACTTACCAACATTTCTGACAAGTATTTATCGGTTCTCGCTGAGATTATGAACGTTTTTATTTCGGGATTTGTCCTTCAGATTCTCATCACGAGGCACATTGCGTCAGCAATCATTGTATGTCCCTCTCATCGATCACACTATCGGGCTTACGTAAGCTGGGACGCGCAGTTGACCCAAATACAATGTTTCGACACAAGTTGTTCACGAAAAACTCACGTTATTATATTTAAAGCGTTTACATTAGCCATAGAGATATATAACCCTGAAATACTTGTAGTTTTAGGTATTATAAAAAACAGTACCTACCTATTATTTACTTTTACCCTAACTAGACGGATCCGTGGTGATAAAACTAGTCAATGATCGCTCAATAAAAGGAAAGGCAAAACTATACTACTTTATCCGAACAGCATGAAATATGTATGTATAAAGTATACATAGCTAATCATCATCTGCCTTTTGTCGGCTCCCAGTCAAACCGGATTCAACTGAATACCAGTGTNTTCAGCCGAATACCAGTGATTTTACGTGGAGCGGCTGCCTACCAGACCTCCACAACCCATTGATTGGGTAACACGGTACTTCTTGGCTAGACTGGTGTCAGATTTTCTGGCTTCTGACAATCCGTAACGAAGCCAAAGATCTACAAATATATAAGTATAGCTAATGCTGTTGAAAAAATAAGATAATCAGCAACGTTATAACTGGGTTGAATGAAGAGGTTAAGCATATTAAGCTCTAAAAGAAACTACATGTTATATACGAAAATTGCCTAACATTTTTGATCCTTTACTGTAGATTTCTTCTTCTTTTCGAATCATGGATAACTCTTTTTATTATTTGAGCCTAGTAGGTG
The DNA here is from genome assembly GCA_002192655.3 of Mamestra configurata. Classification (NCBI taxonomy): domain Eukaryota; kingdom Metazoa; phylum Arthropoda; class Insecta; order Lepidoptera; family Noctuidae; genus Mamestra; species Mamestra configurata. The sequence continues at coordinate 2,309 of NDFZ01001739.1, read as the reverse complement.
GTTACGTTATTTGCAGCATCGGTGGCATTCAGTACCTAAGTTCCCGAAATTGCAGATGTATGGGCACTTTGGGCACTCTAACATGTGTGTCATATTCTGTACAGGGGCACCGCAATCACATTTTTTTTTTTAAGTATGGGAAATCATCAAATGACTTCTTCCGCTCTGGGTGGAGCGGAAGGGCGTGTCAGACTCTTACTGACTAAAACCCATCCGTGTTCCTTCTAATGCCCTTTGCGTTCCAGGGCCGCAGTGAACGCAATCACATAGGGTATTCGATGGATCTATGTACCTATAAAACCACACCAAGTTGTCTTTGCAGCGGCAGTACACTAACTTATGGTCACTTGAAGGACCCTTTTTCAAAAATCCGTGTGTGTAGAAAAGAGTAGGGACTCCGATATTCGCACTAAGACTCCCATTCGGTCCGTTGTGCGTTGGGCATTTATCATGCAAGTTCCGTTGAATCCGTATTAATTGAAATAGTTAAGTAGGTGTTTGATATAGGTATTGATTATTGTTTTACCAGTCGGTCGTCACTGCACAACGTGTCGGATATCTTCGTGATGGGCGGCTGCCTGATCCTGGAGTCGCTGGTGCTGTTCCACTGGTGCGAGCGCAACGGCCTGGGCCCGCTCGGTGTCACCGGCCTCTCTATGGGCGGACATGTTAGTATACACCGCTCTTTCTCGCTTAAAAAAATATTTTGTAAAACTTAAGAACAATTTTAATTTTTGCAAATTGTGGAAAATTGACATAAGTTAATATCGTCAATTGAATGGCAAAAAAGCAAAAATGAGGTTTTTACATTTCCTGATATAATTTTCCATCATTGACACGAATCACAGAATCACAGCGATTTGGCATGCTTAAAATCAGTTCATCAAAATCACTTCGAGGCATGGCCGCCTGCGTTCTTTCTAACAAGTCAAAAAGTTGCTGTGGGGTATGCACGGCATCCATACTCGGCAGAGCACTTCTTTGGAGCAGATCCCATGCGTGCTCAATTAGGTTGAGGTCTGGCGATTGAGCAGGCCACGGCAGAACGTTGATGCGAGCATCGACAAGAGTGCGTGTTACGACTCTAGCCGTGTGTGTATGTGCATTGTCGTGCATTAGTTGAAACGGATCACCCAACCGGCTTCGCAAAGGGATGAACACGTCTGAAACAATCCTCTCTGCATAAGTCTGAGCTAAGTCTGACCCCTGATCCCAATGAGATCGATTCTTCCACCGATCCAAACATATGAACTTCCTGCCAAAAATTCGAACGTTCTTGACGTCTAGAGGTCCTCCAAATTCGAGTACGTCTTGTATCCGGCCTCATACCGAAACGAGCTTCATCGGAAAAGCAAACACAACGCCAGTCTTCTTTCTCCCAATTTCGGGGTGCTATAGGTGGAACTCTCAGCGGCCTTCGGGAACGCAGACCCGCTTGACGTAAACTACTTCGGATGGTTTGCTCGCTTATCAGCAAGCCATCATGGCGGTCATGGTACGATTCCGTCGAGCAATATTTTGGATGTATCGGTCCTGTCTGCGAGTGGTGATGCGAGGTCGTCCTCCATGTCGCTCGGCCAGGCTGCCCGTGATACGATAGCGTGTCCAGAGGCGGCTTATGACGCGCTGTATAGTGCCAAGTGCGACAGCAACAGTACGTTCCAACGGCTCTCATCATCTCTTCTCGTGTCAAATGATGGCGTCGCTCCATATCGATGCATTTTCTTTTTTCAGTTCTGATGCTGAAATTGTAATGGTTTTGTAAAAACGCTATTACACAATTTTATAGGAATCCTGATTGACAGTTGATTTCTATTAAAAAAAAAAAAAAACCAATAACGATCCAAAAAAGTTAAAATAATACTCTTCGTTTGCGGCGATACCTACTCTAAAACGTACTTGATGCCTAGACACTTGATTTTTGTATATGTCAACGGAAAATGGCAAACGCCGTAAGATCGCGTGCGTAAAATATCGCGTGAAATTGTAAACTATTTTTTCTAAATAAGAGACGGATATAGGTATATGAAACTATTGAACGGAGATGGGATTTATTGTATACAAAACGATTTATTAATAATATATCGAGAAATTATAATCTAATAAAGATTTATTACAATCTTACAGAGTCTGCAATTTTCCGGTGACATATATAAGATATCGAATCATTTTTTTTCAATTTAGATGATATGTAAAAGTAGCAGTTTTAATCGATTTTTGTCGCTGACCACACCAATAGAAAATGAGCCATTTAAAAAATATCGCTTTGGTGACTTCACGTCAAGTCAATGTACTTATTTCATTGAAAT
>NDFZ01001737.1:0-12598 GCA_002192655.3 Mamestra configurata | reverse complement strand
ACGTCGGTCTATTTTAAATATTAATGATGTGTCATCCGCAAATAATACCATCTTTGGTTGATTTTTAAGTAATTGGGGCAAATCATTTATGTAAACTAAAAAAAGGAATGGACCCAATATTGAACCCTGAGGAACGCCCATTGTCGTTTCCGACCCTATTGAGTTTACACCGTTTATCTGAACTTTAACCTGTCTGCCCATCAAGTATGAACTAAGTAAACCAAGGGCTCTATTCCTAATCCCATAGTGCTCAAGTTTCAACAAAAGCGTCTCATGGTTAACGCAGTCGAACGCTTTCGAGAGGTCGCAGAATATTCCAATGGCATCTTGCGACTCTTCCCAGGCGTTAAAAATGTTCTTTATTAGGGTGACACCGGCGTCAGTTGTACAACGCCCTTTGGTGAAACCGTACTGGTGTTCATGAAAGATGGAATTTTTATTAAAGTGACGTAACATCTGACTAAGCATTAACTTTTCAAACACTTTACTGAGAACTGGCAGAATTGACACCGGCCGATAATTGTTGGGTTTTTGAGAATCCCCCGATTTGAACAATGGAGCGACTTTACTGTGTTTCATGAGATCCGGAAATACTCCTTTGTCTACACTAGTGTTAAATATGACAGCTAAGTAGGGGGCAATAGTTTCAATGATAGATCTACAAACTCTGAATCAAAATAGGATACTTTCTGCTCCTCTACGATAATTTTCGAGTATCACGCTAGCGAAGCCGCTGGCAGAAGCTAGTCACTAAAAAATCATGAACTGACAGCCTGACAGCCATTTCTTGGAAAGCACAAACAGTTATCATAGCCTCATTGAACCTCATAACTACAATAAGATTGGCTTCCAATAACATTGTCTTGACGGCTGATTGCCCCGAGTACACTCGAGCGACGCCGCGATACACTGGGCCGTGATGACGGTAACAATACACACGCAGTACATGTAGGTAGATACTGTGCTATGTTGTGGAAGATATAACAGAGGAAGCACGTTTAGATTTATTTATTTAAACTTTATGTACAATAGTGGTACATGGGCGGACTTAATGCATCAAGGCATTCTCTACCAGTCAACCTTTGGGTTATAAAGGCTATACTGTGGTAGGTGTACAATAAATAAAATTAAGATACAAAATTGAATTTTAACATTTCGGAAAGAATATACAGATAATATATATAATACTAATAAAATACATATATATGCTAAAATAATAAACTAATAAATATGATATATAATAATCATACTGATTAAGAGAATTCATAGTAATCATGACGAAGAACGACTAAGAATGACAAGCTTTTAAGTAGTGTTTACGGATTTTACGCTTAAAGGAAAATTTTGACTCCGCCTTCTTGCTTGCTTAAATGCTCTGGTGATGGTTTTGCTAACACCAAAAATCTGCCTTCCCTTTTCCCAACTATGTTGAGGTCGCCTTCCAGTCAACCGGATGCATCTGAGTACCAGTATTTTAGATAGAGCGACTGCTTATCTGATCTGCACAACTCAGTACTGGACACAACAGCCACAAACAAAATCAGCCTCTAATTTTCTCAGTGCTGAGATACAGCTCCACTCCACTTTGAGAGGGAATGGACTGTCATCCTCTTCGCGGACCCAGCCCAGGTTGATAGATGTCACTTATCGAACATACCGGTTCTAGAACATGCCGGTTTCCTCACGGTGTTTTCCTTTACAATTTTGAAAGCAGAGACGAGGACAAGAATTACTCAAAGTACTGTCTGGGATCGAATCCACAGCAGTCGCAAGTTCGGGCCGCTTCATTGAGCCGCCGGAGCATTTAGTCTATAGAAAAAAAAAGATAAATGGCAATGAAATACATAAGTTGAATGTAGTGAAATGAAAACTGAAATGGTGTACATAATAAAGAGTATTCTATTTTATTATTTTCTGTAATAATCAACGGTAGGTATTTAGGTTTCTGTGACCTAAAAGTACTCTTAAAATCTTGTATCTCCAAACCAAATACCAGACAACAAACGGTCAGAGACACAACACTAACATTTAAAAAGCATAACACTTACTGTCGAATACGGCTTCACGCGAGTCCTGGCCGCTTTCCAGCGATGCAGCGCCGTGCAGCGATGCAGCGTATCTGCGGCTAACTTCTTTATATCGCTCGTAAGTCTCGCTGACGTACTGTGCGACTGGGAAACCTTCTCGTGGGCTTACATAATTCCTGCATTTTGTTTTTGAAAAGTTTTTTAGGTATTGTTTAAGCCGTTTGAAAAGTTTTGGTTTCTTGTTGTATTCATGAGAAGCCAATTAATTGTACCTATCCATGTACTTTGGATTGAAAAGTTTTAAAATGCATTGCCACGCATTCAGAAATCTAATTAAATATTCATTTGACATCCACAATTATTTTTAATTAACCTAAAACATGGAATGCCAATTAATTTATAATGCAAACGTTTGTGCCAGTACATATTATGATTTATCGTTCATAACAAAATACCTACATATATCTAAACTATCTTATCTTCTAAACGATTCGAACATATCATTTTTGTAAACAAGCTCGCACTCACCCGAGTCAGTCGCAGCTAGCAGCAGATGATCTGTTAATTTTCCCACAATTTCCGCTTTGTACACAAGATGCTATAATTTAATTAAAACATAGTCACAAACAACAATCACCCTTTCTTACCCAGTCATACACGCCAAAATCCCGTGTCCCAAACTACAGTTATATCGTTTCAGGTCTGCGGTATCCAGCGAGGCAGTGTTAGTGAAATTTCATTACATTTCAGTAATCGGAACACTAGACAATTCCGTCATGGTCTAATGGCCGTGTTTATTAGGAATGTTGAAATTAAACATCAATAAAGTTTTATTGGGAATGCTGAAGTTACGTAATAATTGACAGAAGGTATTGATCACTCGTGCTACTGGGACAAGGGACGATTTTTGACTTGTTTTGTCACTCTCAAAGGAGTATTGTCAATGGATTAAACGCCTCAGCTGTTTCGTAGAATACCCATCACTTTACATGTTTTTACAATAGTTAGAGGGTGAATAAACTTGTAATGATGTTGAAGATAACTTTCATGTTTTTTTTTCAAAAGAGATGTGTATTTACTAAAAACTACTTTGTAAAAACTTTCAGTTGATGTCCATATTAGACATATCTTACATTATATTTATGTTAGTGGATTTATGATTTAAATAAAAGTTGTTTTATTTGTTAAACAAGCTTTTAGATTGCAATGAAAATGTCTACGGCATTAAGTCCGCCTCTGTACATTTGTGTGCAGTTTTAAATAAATATGAAAAAATAAATAAATAAGTCCGCTATTAATTTAGGTTTTAAATTTTTGGTTACAGTAGGTATTAAAACAAATAATTAATACAATTTTATTTAAAAAAAAAAGCTAAATACATTGTAGAGAATATTTTGAGTTTAAATTGTAAAACTTATTTAATTACTACAATTACTTTGACACCTTAATATTGACATTACTTAAATAATATTTAAACATTTTCCATTATTCTGGCTACTTTTTATTGATATGACATCACTATTATTGATCGATATTTAAATATAAATTATTATTTTAAATGAATAGAATGGTATTTAATTTTGGTTTTATTAATTCCATGGAAATCTAATTTTAAGAATGTTTATACATATATAATTTAATGTAATTGCTAATTACTAGGTAAATGTGTACTGCATGCTATATGTATAACCGAGATGTAAAATCTAAATATTTGCACGGCGGGAATGCCGAATATAGTGAAACCCTTAGATTTTAAGAACTTATGTCACCTACCTATATTCTTGCAAATAAATATATGATTCATTCATTCATAGGTTTTCAAAGTCGCTGAAAAGATACTCATTTGAAAACACTTTGACAATCCATTATTTCCAACACAACATCCACTTCTTCTTCACTGATACATCCAAGTTCATAAAGTAGTCACTCACAGACCATACTATCAGCACGCTATCACTACGTATCACTACATAGTGTTACTGAAACTATTCTCTGTTGCGAAACAAGTCCGTACTCCAACACCTAGACTTGATTAAGTACCCGACACGCGAAATAAGGGTAAATGCGAATATTTACTCTCGCTGAGATGAATTATACCATGTGTACCCGGAATACTAAAGATGCAGCTCAGAAGGTCCAGTTAATAGAGTCTAAATCGTAGCAATACCTACCTTTAAAACAAAAACATCAAATCGTATATGCTACTGCGGGAACAAAACTAAACTCGACCTTCAATAAATATAATAATTTAAACACAAAACGTTTGGAATTACTTTCATTGCGCGTACAGCTAAGGATTAGACTTTCCTGCCGTAGTCTGTGTTTCCTGATACAATCTACGGGTCTTTAAGTCAAGCGTGCTCCGGCGTCGATCATATCTTCGCTTTCCATCAGGTGATCAGGTAACCTATTTTAAAAGAATCGTTAAAATAATATTTATTGTTGACTGCATCATGGGTCTGGTTGTGGCAAGCGTTACAAAGAGCATGAAGTCTTGAGCGCGATTCCTGGGTCGGCCCAATTGTTACAAGGTTTTCCATCTGGAATATCTCTGTGTCAGCTCTGAGTCTAGAGGTAAGCCCCGTGGATGCCAATAGTAAAGGTTCACCATCATTCATTCATCTACACAGGGACTGAGGGAAGTCGCTCACTTCGACTTTTTACATCGATTCGATTGCGCGTTTTATAAATGCGCCGATGCATCGCTACGTTTGTCCGTGTCTTGGAATTGCAACGTGCTACTATACTGATACTTACAACAGCGTCAATAGACGTTGACAGACAGTAGGTACTATGGAATTGATGCTGCATTGCGATCTTTTTGGGATTGTATTGCAATTACTGGCGCAAAGTGCTTTAAGTAAACCTCTGCCTAACCTTACAAAGAAAATAGGCGTGAAGTTATGCTATTACGAGAATATAACTAGACAGTATGCCTGTGTTATTAATTGTAATACACCTGGGTGATACAAAAACGAATTCCACATCTATTCCATTAGTTTTGTTTTTGCTCAGCAATGCAATCTCGTTATAAAATCATTGGTCTATCACGGATAAAGTCTAGATTATTTTTACTCTGTGAAAAGTCCACCTGCTGAGTGTACCTGTCTAACTCAGACCTGTAATGGGTAGGTCATATTTATGACCCGGCGAAAGAAATATACGTGTTGTGATTTCGCGAATACTAATGAAAGAGGAGAAAATAATGTCTGAGGAAAGGTAATGAAAGGTGCGGAATTGAGAATAATACTTAATTTGTTTCAAATGTTTTGGGGGCAAATGGGGATCTGATTTTGTCTGTATTATCAAGCAACAGAATGATGTATTCGAATATTTTGAGTGAGAGATGGACCAGGTGTGATAGTTCTCAAGCTTGTAGAGTCTTTCTTGTGAAAAAGCGTTGCATCGCTACTTCAACTATGATTATAACATAAAGGATAAGTTTTTCTGGAATAAAGTAGCCAATGACACTCGGCGATAGTGTAGCTAACAATCAGTGAAAGAATTATGGTAATCGGAACATTTATACTTCTTCCAACAATAACAATCAATGTCACCTATTTACAATATCAGGTAGTTATTATCAACGTTTAAAAATTCGGCTGAAATGTTACTTGTATAGTATAAGACAGACTTTTATGTTTTATTTGAGAGCATAACGGTTAGTAATTTCAGTTATTTAACAAAAAAACAATGAAGTTACTGCAACTATTATTTCCTAAGAGACTTCCTCACCAAACTCGAGCCCCTACTCGCATCTTTGGTAAGTAAACAAGTGCCATGTTTCTCAAATATGTTTCGCTCACAAATTCCTCGCTGAGCTGCAAGTCGCTGCAAGAGCTGCATGTCGACGCAAGTAGTTAACACTTAAGCCTTTTTTGTGAACTTCGTTCGTTAGCAGCACGCGTAACACTTACAACTGCGCTGTTTTGCAAACGTATAGTACTAAACTTAGAAACTGTTATGTGATACAACATTATGGAAAATCCATTTAACGTAGGCAACATTATTTAGGGAGGTTGTTGCCAATAGGCTTACCCCTACCATAACTAGCGGATTGTGGGTGTAGCACATCACTGATTAATCCCTTCTAGGNTATCCCGGTGAAAAAGCACAATTTCTGTGGGATAGGGTACGAGAGAAAGAGTTAGTCTTTAACATTAGTAGAGCCTAGGCTCTACTAATGTTAAAGACTAACTCTTTCTCTCGTACCCTATCCCACAGAAATTGTGCTTTTTCACCGGGATATAAGTAGCCTTTGGCATTCCACGATAGTGTCACTTTGTATCAGTGAAATAATTTACGTAATCGGATTATAGCTTCCAGGGGTTACTAAAATTCAGCTGAAACTTCTGTGGAGAAGATGTAGTCAACTAAGATTGCAGGTGCATAATAACTTTATATTTTAAACGCGAAGTTAAGTTTGTTTGCTACGCTTTCGCGCCTAAATCGCCGAACTGATTTTAATGAATTTTGGTACAGAGATAGATGGGGTCCTTGAGACTGTTACTTAAACGGGAGGGAAGCCGCAGTCAGAAGCTAGCCGTCGTCTTCAGTACTTCATTTCACTAGGAGGTCGCAGATCTATTAGTAATACTATAACACTAACATTATCAAACTTGATAAGGACACTTTAAAGCCATGATTGGCAGAATTAATTACACTAAAATGTCCAAAAGTCGTTACTACATTGTTAATGGCATACAATTTGATAATTGATTGGATCCCGGACACGTTGACCGGTTAACTAAATTACACGGACACTTTGATGGTCCAATAGACAAAAATTAATTGCTAGCGAGAGCAGAGCTTAGAATTTGACACATGGGTTGATAATTTTGTTCGGTGAGTGGTTTTCAGTGAATAGTGGTGTTTATGATGGGAAGTGACGTTTAATTAATTGCTATATTTTGAATGAACTAAGGCGTAATTTAAATGTGGAGATAGTGACACCCTGGCCTATTCGCTTGATATTCTCGCCGACACTCATGAAAACAATGAAAAAGACGGAAAGTTATCAAAAAGACTGAAATGTGTGGAATCCAAGATATTCTCTAAGACTAGGCATTTTTCAAACGATAAACTAATGGTTGACAGTCGTGATTGCTGATACTAATTGTGGCTATGTTTAGACTCCATGGAATTTTCATAATAACATTATTCGTTTTTGTACATCCATTGTTATAAAACATTGATGTGTATGTTTGTATAATAACATGGAACATGAGCTTATTGCACAATTGCCATGTGGCGTGAATTAGAAACATTGAATTTAATTCACGTGCAATTATAACCATGGCCTAATATTTATACATTAACATGGAAAATTGCACAATAATCATAAAAATATATTAAACCACACATGTAAATAATGTATTCGGACAAGCTATAAAATATCAGCCACTAAATTCAGAAATTGTGAAAGTTACTATTTCGTATCACTACACATTCAATATCAATCAAATAGATTGCAGTGCAGTCAGGTATACCCTCAAAAGTCTGTAATGACCAGAGATCGGAATAGGTAGACTATAGGTACTTACCTAATGTTCGTGACGTACTTCGTAACGTTCTTCTTCTTCTTCTAAAATCCCGGAATCATAATTGATACCAGGATTTTAGAGGAGGTATTATCAACTCTATGTTACTTGGTTCCACTAACATTAGGTAAATATAGTCTACCTATTCCGATCTCTGGTCCTGACTAACCAAAACTTTAGTTTTTACAAATTTAATCTGATCACCAACCAGCGGTTCCTCTTACTAACGGCAGCTACAAACCTACAGACGCATCTATACTAGCCGTGCCTTAAAACGTGGCCGCTTCGGTATTTGCGAATATATTCAGCTTTCTATCTCCGTTCTAGATCCGATAAATTTGGTCCGAAACCCGGCGGGATTAATTGTTCCCGGGTTAGGTGCAGATAAACCGGTTGGTTGTAAAAGTAAACCGGTTTGCAGCCGCCGAGCGTCGAGCCAAGTCGAGCAAGACAAACTTGGAGGTTAATTACTGCGTTCGACAATACCCGGGCAGTCGGCGCGGTAGGGCGGCGGTACAGATGCGACTGCTCCGCGGTACATTATTATAGCAGGACAAAAAATCTTACACAAATCTTTCATTTAAACCTTAGCTCTGTAGTCGTAATTTCTAGCTCAATCTGTATTTTGAGCTTTCGTGAGAAGGACCACTAAATGAACCATCAAACTACTGAGTAGTTTGATGGTTTATTTACACTCGCCATCTAGTTTGTAGACTGTTGTGTTATTTTCACTTTTCAATAGATAAAGCGATTTTAAAAAGTATCAGCACTATCCACAACCCGACTTCACTCACTGCTACCTTTCTGTTTTTGTGGAAATCTCCACGTTCTAGTGCAAACCGCATCCCGGCATTAACATGCAAGCATTAACATGCTTTCTGAGGTACGGAGGAATCTTGTTATATTATGATGGCCATCCATACTGGTACAGACCGCGGTAAGTGTTGCTTCACCTTGTAGATCAACACGTACGACTGTTATTTGTTTTATATACGACTGTTATAAAATGTTGATTTTGTTGTTGGTCTGTTATGTAGTGGTACATAACAGACCAAAGACAAAATCAACTTTTTTTTATGTAAACTAAGTTTAGGCGAGACGGCGCCAATCACATTAGACGCTTGAATAATTATCACTGTTACTGTCCCGCAAATAAAACACGCCTATGCCACCAGACTCGCTCCTGACAAAAACAGATGGTTCCTGAAGTCCCGAACCTCCCCAGAGTCTTGTGGTACCTAACGGTAACAGGGTCTGCTTACTACAAACTTCAGGATGCTGTTTTTTCAATAAAGCGTGATATTAGGTTTTGAAGAAATACACAGTATTCCACAGCAACAGGTTCGTGTTGGTCCAGTATGATATAAAAAGGTTTTCTTTAACTGTATTTACAGTAGTGGTACATACATGGGCTACTGATGCCATCTTCTGCTATGTGCATGTGCTGTGCTTGCTTAATATTTTGTAACTAAAATCTTCTTTACAACAAAATAGATTTTAACTTTAATTTCGGAAGTCAGTGTTAAATTACGAAGAAACAACCAAAACACCGATTTCCGAAATTAAAGTTATTTTAAACTTTGTAGTGTTTTTTTATTTGGAATTCGGTTGTATTTTTTTGTAAAAAAGTTTTTTTTTCTCTTTTTAGTGGTAACCCACACTTAACAACCCGTGGAAAGCAAAACACGCAATTTCGTTTGCTAGCATGATATATATTTTCTATTTTCCCCAGCTATTTTGATTTCAAAACCAAAATACTGAACTGATGTTGATGAAATTTCTATGAAACCAATCGGAGCGTTTCACAAGATTTTTTTTTTCAAATCGATTCATAAATGACGGAGTTAGGAGGTAACAAACAAAAAAAATACATCTGAACCGACTTCAAGAAAAGGAGGACGTTCTCACTCCTCCTTTTTTTGAAGTCGGTATTAAACAATATATTCCACAAATTTGCTTGTAACACAGCAACTAATACGGATCTTAGTTTTGCTAGCCCAAAAGTCGGCCCAAGAAAGTCGCAAGCTTGCAGCCGCCCTTACAGTGAAACCTACTTCGTAAGTAGGCGAGGCTATTGAAAATTACATAAATAGTAAATAAAGAACGGTAATTACCTCCTCGTCGGCAGCGTGAGGGCTGGTTTGTAAGGAACCTACTAGGGGAGTTAGTTTATTGCAGAGCAGAGAAACCTGGCTTGCTTCAAATTTAAACTGTTGCTTTGGGTATTATTTTGTGCATGTTTACGCTACTATCATGGAGAGGAGTATTTTAATTGTTATAGACAATCTTCGGAAGTATTGATCCGATTTTGACTATTTGACTGTTAGAAAGCTCTCGATGAATGCCACAAGCATACATTTCATGGCAAAAAAACTGCACGATTATGTGGAATAGGCCACGGAAGGAAAGGCAAAAAGGTATATGGAATAGCTAAACCGCGATGACGTATGGAACTGAAACGTGGTCGCTCACAATAGGCCTCATCAATCAGAAGGCTTAAAGTCACCTAAAGAGCAATGAAGAGGGCAATGCTCGGAGTTTCCTTGCGTGATCAAATAAGGAATGACGATATCTGCAAGAGAACCAAGGTTACCGACATCGCCCGAAGGATTGCCAAACTGAAATGGCAGTGGCCAGTTCNTGATGATGATGATGATGATGATGATGATGATGATGATGATGATGATGATGATGATGATGATGATGATGATGATGATGATGATGATGATGATGATGATGATGATGATGATGATGATGATGATGATGATGATGATGATGATGATGATGATGATGATGATGATGATGATGATGATGATGATGATGATGATGATGATGATGATGATGATGATGATGATGATGATGATGATGATGATGATGATGATGATGATGATGATGATGATGATGATGATGATGATGATGATGATGATGATGATGATGATGATGATGATGATGATGATGATGATGATGATGATGATGATGATGATGATGATGATGATGATGATGATGATGATGATGATGATGATGATGATGATGATGATGATGATGATGATGATGATGATGATGATGATGATGATGATGATGATGATGATGATGATGATGATGATGATGATGATGATGATGATGATGATGATGATGATGATGATGATGATGATGATGATGATGATGATGATGATGATGATGATGATGATGATGATGATGATGATGATGATGACGATGATAGCTAAACCAACCTTGGTAATGCTTCTTTTCTAGTGACACTCGATTTCAGAAAGCCAATCAAAATACCTAAATAATTATCAAGACTCAGCAATTTCAAAACATTTATTCAAACTAATAAGGCCTTCTTTATCCTGAAAAATCATAAAAGCATTGCATGATTTTTCAGGATAAACCCAAAAGGTCAAAAGTCGTTTACACAAAGTTAGCCGGACAATATCTACCTCACATTTACTTATATCGCCAGCACAAGGCAATCACGGCGTACTCAAACTGAAATAAACTCCATTATATCCCAATTCAAGTTCGTCGTTGTTAAAAAGTGGATTACCCTCCTTCTACGCAGCTTTTACACATGCAGCTTATACTACGAGCTAATCGGGCAGCTTAATTGATTGACGAGCTGCGAACAGACGGCGAACACTTTAATGTACTGTTAGGGGGTCTAAAGCTTTATGTTGTTACATTGCTTGTTCGTAACAGCCAAGAGGAATCTTTTATTGCAATGTAATTGACAACTGAAATGATCTTTCAGGACTATTATTACGGTTGTTTTCGTTTTGCTGTTCAGTAAACGAAGTATAAGCCATGGGTTTGATTGGGTGACTCATTCACGAGCTACAGATTTGTTTCTAGTTTGCAAGTTGGATTTGTTACTAATAAAAAAACTTTTTACATTAGTGTGTGATATTCTACATGTCAATAGTAATACATATAATTTATAGTAAAATATTCTAACACGTTCTCTACTAATGGCTAGTTGTCATGTGCAAACTATTATTTTTCAGTAATCTATTGTTTAAATAATAAACGTCAGATGGAAACAACCACAAGCGTGAATATCAATAATTCAAGGTGAAGGTACTGGTGTAACTTTCAGTAGTGCACAAGTGTGTGCGCAAACACAGGTGCACTCTCTGTGTTTTTTTTCTCATAGTCAGATGGGACGGACACCCGATGCGACTGGAGAGAGATCAGTCAGTTCTGGGGCTAGGGCTGTACGTGTCTTCCGAGGCACGGGGGTGTCACACCACCAACTTACGAACTCCGGCCTGCAACTGAAAAATGAAAAAAAAAAAAACTTTTTGTACGACCTGGAATTTGATCTCAGGACGGGCAAGCTATAGCCACGGGACAGCTTAGCTCCAAATCTTTTAAAATATACCTATCACTCGTCAATGACGTAATATAAAAACAAAGTTGTATTGTAATCTTCGGCACGACGCGGCTTCCAGGCAGCTGAACCTAATACTGTATTTGCATGATATGATATGATATGATCCACATCAATTTCCATATTGATCAACTCCCTATCCCCTCGGAAGTAAGTCAGCTGTGGGAAAATAGGTTACCGCGGTGACCGGCCCGATGCGCGGACATTGTGCAATGGATAACTGTTTATACGGACCTACTGTTACTTTGTTAACGTAACATGTTAACAAACACTTTCAATTTTAATAGTTATGTATCTATGGATATAATGAGGACTTTTAACTTAAGATGTCTACATAGGGATTGCATTTTAACAATTATAGGACCTCTTGTACTACTTGCTTTTTGCGTCGAGAAACAAAAATACAACAAGTGCGTGTCGGACAACGCACAATGTAGGGGTCCGTAGACCTGTCTCCTAAACCATGTTAGATAAAAGTAAAACGTAATTCACTATTATTTGATTACAAAGTTACAAATGCACTTGATTTTAAGGTATTTTTTTCCTTCCCCAGTTCAATTTTTTAAGTTGGCCGACTGTTACTCGTTAACTTGTAAAGCATACTTAGCTGTGATAGTTTCCCTTATAAATTCATTATATAT
>NDFZ01001736.1:0-14864 GCA_002192655.3 Mamestra configurata | reverse complement strand
ATTTTTAAATGTTTTTTTATTTTTGTGTTTTTTTAAGAAATATTTAAAAATGTATAAAATAAGCTAAAAAAAAAATTTGAATAAAGGAAATAATAATATCTTGGGACAACTCACACACGGTCATCCGATCCCAAACTAGGCAGAGCCTGTGCTATGGCAACCAGACAACTGATAAACATACTTATATATTTATAAATACATACATATTATAGACAAATTACACCCAGACACAGAACAAATGATCATGCTCATCACACAAAGATTTGTCCTGTGTGGGAATCGAACCCACGACCTCCGGTTTAGCAGTCAGGGTCACTAACCACTAGACCAACAGACATATGATCATAATTGGCCTTACCTTTTCCCAACTACTGTGGTTTCGGCTTATAGTCTATTCGGATGCAGCTGTGTACCGGTATTTCAAAAAGACAGACTCTCCTATCCTGATACCCCTACCTCGATTACTGGGTATAACACGCTAAACTTAAAGACTTTTGTCAGCGGCGTGTCGAATATTATCCAAAGGGTGCAATTCCCTATGTGATATTCCGGGACATTGCCTACCTGCGTGTGTTATGATATTAGTTAGGGTTCCACAAACATTTCTCCAGTGAATTCGACCTTATCTCAAACTGCAAACTAGGTTAAAGGTTTTTATAAATCAGGCCTAGGTACGCTTCTGACTACGCTCTTATCTTACACAAACCTAGACCAATGTAGGTATTATATATCGTTTTTTTTTTTCAGAAATACGTCACGAGAAATGTGTCATTTTGCTGTTCTGGTTATACCACAATTAAAAAATATCCGTAAGTCAATAAAAATACCTAACTTTTTTTTATAATTACTAATCACTAATAATTTATTATAATGAAACCTTTCACCTTTGTACCAATTTTTGTATATGATACGGGAACGGAAAAATCTTACAGGAACTAGGTTATTTGAATCTTTGTTTTTCTTACTCCGGACGCTTTAATCGTGCATTTTTTTTTCAATATCGTTGTCACATATAATATATATGTTTAATTTCAACAAGAATGATGTAACCAATACATTGTAAAACAAAAATGATTTAAAAGAGTGTCCGTGGAGTTTCTTGCACGTTCTTGTCCATAGAGATCTACGCTTTGGAACGTGCAAATTAGCTGCATCTCTTTTGACTGACCAACCTTGACAATTCAAAAGTGCCTGTAAATGGTTTAATTGAAATAAATAATTTGAGTTTGAACCAGAAAAAAAACAGCTAATGAAAAATACCCTAACATTTTTAGGGTATTTTTCATTAGCTGTTTTTTTTGTTTATCAAATGCATAAACACATCCTTGTCTTTGTTATCTCATAATTCTGATACTACAACTGTGCACGTGACCACGATAATTACCTTCCCATAATAATTAATAATATATAATTAATTAATTAATATATAATTCTTCATATAATGGATATGTTTACCCACGTGTGCCGGCAATTTATTATTTTAGGTCAAAATAAAATCACTTTAATCAGTGNACCTTCCCATAATAATTAATAATATATAATTAATTAATTAATATATAATTCTTCATATAATGGATGTGTTTACCCACGTGTGCCGGCAATTTATTATTTTAGGTCAAAATAAAATCACTTTTTGTTTTGCTTGGATATCTTTGGTTAGACGTACTGAACCCTGTGTTAAAATTTGTTCATCTATTTTAATGGGAACATAATATAACAAATTGTATTTTAGACGGACGAGTTTAGAGAACTTTCCCCACAGTCCGATATTTTCATCACTTTCCAAAAAATAATACTAATATCTTTCATGTAAATAATGAAATAATTTGAATTTTGTTTCACTCAGATACACTCGTAACATCATATAATCGCATAACAGTTTTTTTTTTGGTATTTTTCAGACTCACCTGTAAACCAAAATGCTCCAAGCCTTGTAGGAATGGTAATTGCCGCGCTCCCAATGTATGCGGGTGTAACAATGGTTATGTATTGGACCCAAGAAATAAATACAACTGTCTGCCACGATGTTTGAAGCCATGCAGGAATGGTCAATGTATCGCGCCGGAGAAGTGTCAGTGCAACAAAGGATATACATTTACAAACGGAATTTGCCGACCAGTTTGCAGTAAGTCCTGCGCCAATGGTACATGTATCGCCCCAGAAAAATGCCAATGTTTGCAGGGATTCCAAAAATCAAGCAATAACATGTGCAAACCTTACTGCACCAGTAGATGCCCGCATGGAACTTGTGTTCGCCCCGAAACATGTGCTTGTAACTCAGGATATAGGTCTATTAATAAAACATGTCAACCTATTTGTACCAAACCTTGTATATGGGGCACATGCGTGGCTCCAGAAACCTGCCAGTGCATGAAGGGCTACATAAAGTCAGATAAGTATATCTGCAAGCCGTACTGCTCAAAAGGATGTCCTCATGGAAGTTGTGTTGGACCTGAGACATGTGTGTGTGACTCAGGGTGGAAAATGGTACAATCAAAACCCACGACGAATAAAACATGTCAACCTATTTGCACAAAACCTTGTGTAAAGGGTACGTGCATAGCTCCAGAAACCTGCCAGTGCCTAAAGGGTTATGTCAAGTCTGATAAGTACAACTGCAAACCTCACTGCTCCAGTGGATGTCCACATGGTAGTTGTGTTGGACCTGAAACGTGTGTCTGTAATTCAGGATATCACATAGCAAAAGACAATAAAACTTGTCTACCGATTTGCTCGAAACCTTGTGCAAATGGCATATGCACTGCTCCAGAAACCTGTCAGTGCGTAAAAGGGTATGTAAAGTCAGATAAATATAGCTGCAAGCCGCACTGCTCCAGTGGATGTCCACATGGTAGTTGTGTTGCACCTGGAACATGTGTCTGCAACTCAGGATGGCGAATGGTACAACCACATGGCAGTTCAAATAAAACTTGTCAAGCGATTTGCTCGCAACCTTGTCTCAATGGAACGTGCATAGCTCCAGAAACCTGCGAGTGTACAAAGGGATATTCTAAGGCAGATAAATATAGCTGCAAGCCTAACTGCTCCAGCGGATGCCCCCATGGAACATGTGTTGGGCCTGAAACATGTGTCTGTAACCCAGGATGGAAAATGATAAAACCACATGGCAGTTCAAATAAAACTTGTCAAGCGATTTGCTCGCAACCTTGTCTCAATGGAACGTGCATAGCTCCAGAAACCTGCGAGTGTACAAAGGGATATTCTAAGGCAGATAAATATAGCTGCAAGCCTAACTGCTCCAGCGGATGCCCCCATGGAACATGTGTTGGGCCTGAAACATGTGTCTGTAACCCAGGATGGAAAATGGTAAAACCACATGGCAGTTCAAATAAAACTTGTCAAGCGATTTGCTCGCAACCTTGTCTCAATGGAACGTGCATAGCTCCAGAAACCTGCCAGTGTACAAAGGGATATTCAAAGGCAGATAAATACAGCTGCAAGCCTAACTGCTCCAGCGGATGCCCCCATGGAACATGTGTTGGGCCTGAAACATGTGTCTGTAACCCAGGATGGAAAATGGTAAAACCACATGGCAGTTCAAATAAAACTTGTCAAGCGATTTGCTCGCAACCTTGTCTCAATGGAACGTGCATAGCTCCAGAAACCTGCCAGTGTACAAAGGGATATTCAAAGGCAGATAAATACAGCTGCAAGCCTAACTGCTCCAGCGGATGCCCCCATGGAACATGTGTTGGGCCTGAAACATGTGTCTGTAACCCAGGATGGAAAATGGTAAAACCACATGGCAGTTCAAATAAAACTTGTCAAGCGATTTGCTCGCAACCTTGTCTCAATGGAACGTGCATAGCTCCAGAAACCTGCCAGTGTACAAAGGGATATTCAAAGGCAGATAAATACAGCTGCAAGCCTAACTGCTCCAGCGGATGCCCCCATGGAACATGTGTTGGGCCTGAAACATGTGTCTGTAACCCAGGATGGAAAATGGTAAAACCACATGGCAGTTCAAATAAAACTTGTCAAGCGATTTGCTCGCAACCTTGTCTCAATGGAACGTGCATAGCTCCAGAAACCTGCCAGTGTACAAAGGGATATTCAAAGGCAGATAAATACAGCTGCAAGCCTAACTGCTCCAGCGGATGCCCCCATGGAACATGTGTTGGGCCTGAAACATGTGTCTGTAACCCAGGATGGAAAATGGTAAAACCACATGGCAGTTCAAATAAAACTTGTCAAGCGATTTGCTCGCAACCTTGTCTCAATGGAACGTGCATAGCTCCAGAAACCTGCCAGTGTACAAAGGGATATTCAAAGGCAGATAAATATAGCTGCAAGCCTAACTGCTCCAGCGGATGTCCCCATGGAACATGTGTTGGGCCTGAGATTTGTGTATTTAATCCAGGGTGGCAAATGTTACAATCAGATGGCAGAGTGAATAAAACTGAACCTATTTGCAGAAAACCTTGTGTTAACGGCACGTGTGTGGCTCCAGACACCTGCCAGTGCATAAAGGGGTATGTTAAGGCAGATAAGTATAGCTGCAAGCCTCACTGCTCCAGTGGATGTGCTAAAGGAAGTTGTTTTGAACCTGAGACGTGTGTCTGTGATTCAGGATATCAAATGGCAAATGACAATAAAACCTGTCAACCTATTTGTTCCAAACCTTGTTTGAATGGCACATGCATCGCACCAATGGTATGTAGGTGTTTGCCTGGTTACAGAGTATCTGGGAAGTTTACATGCAAGCCTCATTGTTCTAGTGGATGTCCAAATGGTACATGTGTAGGTCCAGAAAATTGCGTCTGTAATATGGGATGGCAAATGGTTCAATTAAATGGCACAAATATTAAGTCTTGTCAACCAATATGCAAAAAACCTTGTGAAAATGGCACTTGTGTAGGTCCAGACACCTGCCAATGTTTGGCAGGATATAAATTATCAAAGAACAACACTTGCAGACCTAACTGTTCAAGTGAGTGTCCTCATGGAACTTGTGTTGCACCTGAGACTTGCTCTAGTAAGTCAGAATGGAAAATTATCAAGACAAACGTCACTATTAACACATCTTCTCAACCGATATGCAGCAGAGGCTGTATTAATAGCACTTGTGTAGCCCCCGAAACTTGCAAATGCTACTCAGGTTATGTAGAATCAGAAAAGAATATTTGCCGGCCACATTGTTCAAATGGGTGCCTACATGGCGATTGCGTGAGTCCTGAAAAGTGTATCTGTGACTCAGGATGGATAATGTCTCAAACGCAACCTGGTACAAGTAACAAGACGTGTCAACCAATATGTACCAAACCGTGTGTGAATGGTACATGTGTCGCTCCAGAGACTTGTACATGTCTTGCCGGGTATACAAAAACAGAAAAAAATCTCTGCGAGCCATATTGCTCAGACGGGTGTTTAAATGGCACATGTGTCAGTCCTGGCTCCTGCATTTGTAATCCGGGATGGTATAAAAGTAATCACAATGGTACATGTCTGATTGATACAACTAAATCCAGTAAAAACACTGGCTTGAAAAATTGGTAAGTAACATTTTTAAAGCAGCAACTTAACGCTCAGAATATGATCGAAAATCATTTACTAAAATGTTTTTTTCTTCCTCCATTGAGTCCTTCATACTGCGAATGCTTTAAACCATTTATTTTTTCTGTCACAATGATTAAGAGGTGTTTCCTTTTCTGTTTTCAGGGTAAAGTCCAATTGGATATATGTCTTGGCAATTGCAATTATCATTTTGGTGATCCTACTTATTATCATCATTGTCATTGTGCGTTGCAGGAGGCTTAACTCTCTAGAGGATGGTTAGTACTTTTCTTGTGATTTAAAGTTTTAGCTAGTTTTGTTGACTCATTCTGATGACAGTTTGTAGGACAGCCATGCCCTCAACCAAACAAAAATTATGCTTTATAAATCTTTAACCAGTCCATTCTCCTTTAAGGTGAAGGCATGTAAAGACGTGAACACAAGAAGTTGAATGAATTGTCACAGGCGTTGGATTTGTATCACTCAATGATAATATACATAATTATGTATATTCTGTTTATTCATGTATGTATTTATATTTTTTATATTAATTTATTTTGTATTGCACCTGCTGTTGTCTGTGTCTGCACCTCCTAAAAATTTGTCCGCATTTGAATATTGAATTTTTCTTGTGCATTAAGTTTAGAAATATAAAATTATACTGTTTCTTGATGGCTCTTATTTTTTTTTCATAGATGGTGAAGGTGTGGTTCCCNTAAATTTATTTTGTATTGCACCTGCTGTTGTCTGTGTCTGCACCTCCTAAAAATTTGTCCGCATTTGAATATTGAATTTTTCTTGTGCATTAAGTTTTAGAAATATAAAATTATACTGTTTCTTGATGGCTCTTATTTTTTTTTCATAGATGGTGAAGGTGTGGTTCCAGCCCAAGAATTTAGTGGAAAAATGTTCAATAAGGCTAATCGAAGATACTATGTCTGCAACAATAACTCAGCGCTTTAATGTGTCCTAGTATAGATATCTAATTCGACTTTATTTTAATACTGTGTTGTTCTTAATTTACTTAAGTAAAGTTATATGGCGTCTTTCCATTTTTTGGTTTGTTTTATTAAAATATGTTTTATATGATTGTCTAAAAAACATTTTATATTATGTTATTTTAACCAGTTGTCAACTTGGACAACTGAATCACTCTGAAGTTTTATAAAATTTATACTTTTTNAGTTATATGGCGTCTTTCCATTTTTTGGTTTGTTTTATTAAAATATGTTTTATATGATTGTCTAAAAAACATTTTATATGATGTTGTTTTAACCAGTTGTCAACTTGGACAACTGAATCACTCTGAAGTTTTATAAAAAAAAAATTCTGACATATATGCGTGTACTTATTAAAATTAGTGTTCATATTATGATTAACAAAACACTTGTTTTAAGTTCACCTCACGTACAAGATCCTGAAACAAAACGTGACTATTCAAGTACAGTCAAAACATAATTTTGATGTCATTTTAACTTTTTAACCCTGATGCATGATTATAATTTAGTTATAGCTTCAGAGGTTCCTTAAAATATTTATCATCTGGTATTCTACTAACGATGAAAAAGGCTGTGTATACTGCCTTACTACTAAAACTGTACATGACCACGTTAGCATGAATAGATCAATTAATTGAAAAATATTTATGAGCATTTATTGAGTGTACACTCCCGGCCCTTTTATAGCCGTGTAATCTAAGAGTGGTCAGGCAGNTTCTACTAACGATGAAAAAGGCTGTGTATACTGCCTTACTACTAAAACTGTACATGACCACGTTATCATTAATAGATCAATTAATTGAAAAATATTTATGAGCATTTATTGAGTGTACAAGTCACTCCCGGCCCTTTTATAGCCGTGTAATCTAAGAGTGGTCAGGCAGGAGCCAATAGTCGTAACATTGTTCTAGGTTGTCAGTCAACCATACCACCCAAGTTTATTTATTTTATCCAGCCTAATATTATCTTTGTTTCCCTACAGTCGTATTAATAATCTTGCACCAACCGGGGGTTGTCCTTGCATGCACTCGCACAGTGCATTCACGGATATATAATCGTCCGTTGGTGCCTCATTTAATTTAAATATAGGTCTTGTACCTGTGTATTTAAATTATATGTCTAACGGAGCCTCTGCGAAATGTCTTGAATTAGGTAGTCATGTATCACCATTACTCCGACAAACAAAATCCCGACGAACGCTATCTTGACAGATCATTTTACCGACCTGCAGTAGACCGACAGAACAGTAAGCCTATGGAGTTTACCTCGACAGAACGCTATCTCGACATTTATTTGGGCGAAACAACAGTAGTTCGACTAAAAGTTAACCGATTGAATGCCATCCCGACCTATTCCTTATTTTGTTCGACCGAGCACGTTTGCTTCATTAGTTGACTGTACCCAGGTAGTACTGTAATAACACATTGTTGTTTTTTGTTTTCAAAATAATATTTGAGTTTATGTTACAGATATTGTTTTGTGCTAAAAGTTATCTTTAAGGTTTAACCAGTAGGACGCAGGACGAGATATCCGGCACTATTTTTTAATTTTTACCGNTTATGTTACAGATATTGTTTTGTGCTAAAAGTTATCTTTAAGGTTTAACCAGTAGGACGCAGGACAAGATATCCGGCACTAATTTTTAATTTTTACCGTTTTTTTTTTAATATTTAATTTAACTGAACAGAACTGTATTTTGTGTGATTTTAAAATGTCATTGACAGGTAATAATTTTGGGATTCTAGTTTTGTATATAATTATACAAACAAAAGCATTTGGTCAAGTATGTGTGGAAACGAAAATGTGAGTAAAAATATTTGTTTGTCGAGCTGTATGTGTAGCTCGCTTTTTAATTGCTACTTAAGTGTGATTCCAATAACATGGAGATTTATTTTTAAAGTTTTATTTCCTCTGAATAGGAACTATCGTGATGTTCCTGAAACCTTCTTATATACTTACTTGGAGGCCTATGAGAAGGCTGACTGTCTGTTTTGGTGCACCGCCACCAGGGTGGCCACGGCGATGGGAACCAGGACAGTCCGGGTGAGGCCTTAATATAAGTCAATTAATAAAATAATTACCCTGCCATTGGCATAGGAATGTGGGGATTTGCACAAGATAATAGAGGCCTATCCTCAGCAGTGGGCGAAATGGGATGTTGATGATCCTACTAATATTATAAACGCGGATTGAGTGAACTGAATGGATTTTGATGAAATTTGGCACAGTGGTAGATTATAATCTGGAATAACACAGAGAATACTTTTTATCCCGGGAATATGTTCCCTTGGGATAATTTTCAACAATCACGCGGGCGGAGCCGCGGGCGGCAACTAGTGATGAATATAACAATCAGTACACTACTTTTTTTTCAAAATCTATTATCAANGATGAAATTTGGCACAGTGGTAGATTATAATCTGGAATAACACAGAGAATACTTTTTATCCCGGGGATATGTTCCGTTGGGATAATTTTCAACAATCACACGGGCAGGGCCGCGGGCGGCAACTAGTGATGAATATAACAATCAGTACACTACTTTTTTTTCAAAATCTATTATCATTTTCGATTAATCAGCTTTAGAACAATTTGTAAAAATATTCCAGAAATTAATACCAGAACAGATAAACGTTTGCTGCGAGGGCTACATTAAAGATGAAAACAATAACGGAAACAGGTAAATTACAAATTTATAAATATGTTCCAAACTTCACAAAGCAATTATTACTTGCTAAATTTACGAAATTAATTTCAGTATTCACTGCAAGCCGGATTGTTCGCCATCCTGCTTGAATGGCTACTGCAAGTCACCCGGAATGTGTGCCTGCAACCCCGGCTATCTGCCTGACCTGTTCGATGCCCACAGCTGCTTACCACTGTGCATCAAAGGATGCGAACACGGAACGTGTACCGCCCCAAATACTTGCTTGTGTGATTCAGGATATAATCTCGTAAACGGAGTCTGTGAGCCAATCTGCTCCGAACCATGCTTCAACGGCTCTTGTGTCGCCCCAGAAACCTGTCAGTGCCTCCCTGGCTACAAGAAAACAAAAAACGACACATGCGAACCTTTCTGCTCCAGCTATACAGCTATTGGCGAGTGTATAAATTCCATCACTTGTGAGCCCGGATGGACTAAAGTTATCAAAGATTCGGTTGAAATATGCGAGCCGGTGTGCTCAAAACCTTGCACCAATGGCAATTGCATAGCTCCAGAGACATGTGAATGTTTAAGTGGGTACGAAAAGTCCGCATACAATACATGTGAGCCTTACTGCTTTGGGTGTGTGCATGGTAGCTGCATTAGCCCACAAACCTGTGTCTGTGACCCGGGATGGTATAGAAAGGAGTCAAGTGGCACGTGCCTGGCACACTGCGACTACAAGTGTGGGAACGGCACATGCGTCGCTCCCAACGTCTGTGAGTGCTATCCCGGTTACGAGCTTGACAAATCGGAAGGTCTCGAAGAAAAGAACTCCGCTTTATGCGTCCCAATTTGTGATAACTGCGAGGGTGCCTGTGTTGCACCTGATACATGTATATGTGAACCAGACCAAGTCATGAAGCCCGTAAACGCGGATGGTGGGCCGTGTGACTGTGTTGACAACTGTTCCGATGCCTCAAATAAATGCGAGAAGACGATATGTGTGCAGATGTCTACAACTACAAAAACTGTATCTGTTTTTGATATAGACGAACCAACTGAAGATGTAACAAAGTCAGCTGTTATGACAAGTACAAACGAAGATGTGTTTGAAGATGATAACACTGTTGAGAGTGATCACAGTGATCATAATGAATTGAAAATTGAAAAAGCATCATTGTGGTGAGCAAATTCCTTTCAGTATTATTTAAACGCAAAGCAAAAAATCTACACTAGATAAACATGTTTTTAATCAATCATATTATGACTCGACGAGATGATCATACTTTTCTTTCTATGAAATATAACATTTAAGTTTTATTTTCTGCTACCAGGTATAACTCCAACTGGTGCTACGGAATAGTGGCCTCTGTTTTCATATTCATGATCATCATTCTAATGGCTGCTACAGTCTTAAAAGGGAAATATTTTCAATCATTGAGGAGAAAGATATTCAGTGCACGTGGTAAGTAGAATACCTTATCTATCCATGCATTCACGGTACATAGGTATAATGAAAATAGGGGGTCATTGTACGTCGATGAAGTGGGAATCGCGAAAAGAAACTGAATGCTCCCTGTTTTGAAGGCATGTGTAATGTGTATTTTTCAGTTTCAGAAAGCAACGTGTCTACAACAGCTGTGCATTACAAACAGAGCAGTACCTAATTAGATCAGAAAGTGCACAAAATCTAGATAATTTTTATTCTTATAATCTCATTGAGAACAGTCGAACTTACAAATGTTTGGAACCCAGAAGTGCAATAATTCTGGGTTCCAAACATTTAATTTTGTTTTTGTTTGTTTGTTGAGTTCCATTTCATTTATTTATCCCCATACATAAATTAAATGGTTTCAACATTATTTAATTTAACGAATGACATTATTATTAAGATGAAAAGTAAAATTAACGTATTATTAAGGATAATTATATTGAGTTGTATAAATTGTTATTACTACCATCATATTTATTTTATTTATTCTTGTTATGTTTTAATCTTCCACCTCCATCTTATGTTAGGGGTTATGACCCTATATCGATCTTATCGTAAGGGCGACATCTATACAGATATTTAGAGAGAGCACAGAGCTCTAGCGGTCCGGACCAATATGTTGTCCCGTAGATTTGCAGTACAGACCAAGTAAAAATAACACTTTTCAAGGCTTATTGTCAAAGTTTGTACAAGAGCAATCTATGGGTCAATTGTACTAAGAGATCGCTGGATGTCCTGCGCGTCCAATATAACAATGCTTTCAGGATGTTGTTGAGGCTACCTCGTTACTGTAGCGCGTCGGAATGTTGGCGCAAGCACGTACTGACGGTTTCTACGCAGTCATATGAATGAAAACTGCGTCGCTACTGTGGAGAGTGAGGGATAGTCAAAACAGCATCCTGAAAGCTATTGCTGAGAGCTTCGGCTGTCCGATTGTACAGCANAGCCGCGGGCGGCAACTAGTGATGAATATAACAATCAGTACACTACTTTTTTTTCAAAATCTATTATCAATTTCGATTAATCAGCTTTAGAACAATTTGTAAAAATATTCCAGAAATTAATACCAGAACAGATAAACGTTTGCTGCGAGGGCTACATTAAAGATGAAAACAATAACGGAAACAGGTAAATTACAAATTTATAAATATGTTCCAAACTTCACAAAGCAATTATTACTTGCTAAATTTACGAAATTAATTTCAGTATTCACTGCAAGCCGGATTGTTCGCCATCCTGCTTGAATGGCTACTGCAAGTCACCCGGAATGTGTGCCTGCAACCCCGGCTATCTGCCTGACCTGTTCGATGCCCACAGCTGCTTACCACTGTGCATCAAAGGATGCGAACACGGAACGTGTACCGCCCCAAATACTTGCTTGTGTGATTCAGGATATAATCTCGTAAACGGAGTCTGTGAGCCAATCTGCTCCGAACCATGCTTCAACGGCTCTTGTGTCGCCCCAGAAACCTGTCAGTGCCTCCCTGGCTACAAGAAAACAAAAAACGACACATGCGAACCTTTCTGCTCCAGCTATACAGCTATTGGCGAGTGTATAAATTCCATCACTTGTGAGCCCGGATGGACTAAAGTTATCAAAGATTCGGTTGAAATATGCGAGCCGGTGTGCTCAAAACCTTGCACCAATGGCAATTGCATAGCTCCAGAGACATGTGAATGTTTAAGTGGGTACGAAAAGTCCGCATACAATACATGTGAGCCTTACTGCTTTGGGTGTGTGCATGGTAGCTGCATTAGCCCACAAACCTGTGTCTGTGACCCGGGATGGTATAGAAAGGAGTCAAGTGGCACGTGCCTGGCACACTGCGACTACAAGTGTGGGAACGGCACATGCGTCGCTCCCAACGTCTGTGAGTGCTATCCCGGTTACGAGCTTGACAAATCGGAAGGTCTCGAAGAAAAGAACTCCGCTTTATGCGTCCCAATTTGTGATAACTGCGAGGGTGCCTGTGTTGCACCTGATACATGTATATGTGAACCAGACCAAGTCATGAAGCCCGTAAACGCGGATGGTGGGCCGTGTGACTGTGTTGACAACTGTTCCGATGCCTCAAATAAATGCGAGAAGACGATATGTGTGCAGATGTCTACAACTACAAAAACTGTATCTGTTTTTGATATAGACGAACCAACTGAAGATGTAACAAAGTCAGCTGTTATGACAAGTACAAACGAAGATGTGTTTGAAGATGATAACACTGTTGAGAGTGATCACAGTGATCATAATGAATTGAAAATTGAAAAAGCATCATTGTGGTGAGCAAATTCCTTTCAGTATTATTTAAACGCAAAGCAAAAAATCTACACTAGATAAACATGTTTTTAATCAATCATATTATGACTCGACGAGATGATCATACTTTTCTTTCTATGAAATATAACATTTAAGTTTTATTTTCTGCTACCAGGTATAACTCCAACTGGTGCTACGGAATAGTAGCCTCTGTTTTCATATTCATGATCATCATTCTAATGGCTGCTACAGTCTTAAAAGGGAAATATTTTCAATCATTGAGGAGAAAGATATTCAGTGCACGTGGTAAGTAGAATACCTTATCTATCCATGCATTCACGGTACATATAATGAAAATAGGGGGTCATTGTACGTCGATGAAGTGGGAATCGCGAAAAGAAACTGAATGCTCCCTGTTTTGAAGGCATGTGTAATGTGTATTTTTCAGTTTCAGAAAGCAACGTGTCTACAACAGCTGTGCATTACAAACAGAGCAGTACCTAATTAGATCAGAAAGTGCACAAAATCTAGATAATTTTTATTCTTATAATCTCATTGAGAACAGTCGAACTGACAAATGTTTGGAACCCAGAAGTGCAATAATTCTGGGTTCCAAACATTTGTTTTTGTTTGTTTCTTGATTTCCATTTCATTTATTTATCCCCATACATAAATTAAATGGTTTCAACATTGTTTAATTTAACGAATGACATTATTATTAAGATGAAAAGTAAAATTAACGTATTATTAAGGATAATTATATTGAGTTGTATAAATTGTTATTACTACCATCATATTTATTTTATTTATTCTTGTTATGTTTTAATCTTCCACCTCCATCTTATGTTAGGGGTTATGACCCTATATCGATCTTATCGTAAGGGCGACATCTATACAGATATTTAGAGAGAGCACAGAGCTCTAGCGGTCCGGACCAATATGTTGTCCCGTAGATTTGCAGTACAGACCAAGTAAAAATAACACTTTTCAAGGCTTATTGTCAAAGTTTGTACAAGAGCAATCTATGGGTCAATTGTACTAAGAGATCGCTGGATGTCCTGCGCGTCCAATATAACAATGCTTTCAGGATGTTGTTGAGGCTACCTCGTTACTGTAGCGCGTCGGAATGTTGGCGCAAGCACGTACTGACGGTTTCTACGCAGTCATATGAATGAAAACTGCGTCGCTACTGTGGAGAGTGAGGGATAGTCAAAACAGCATCCTGAAAGCTGTTGCTGAGAGCTTCGGCTGTCCGATTGTACAGCAGTTTATAAGGTGAGGATTTTTACTAACACTAGGCAATAAGTTTTATGTATGTTACTAACACTCTTTGAATGTTTGTGTCCGAATTAAAGCAATTTTATTTATTTATAAAAGTAACCTAGCCGTTGCAGTGCGATCTTAACCAAACTCAGGATCTTGGTCTCCGTTTTACACTTACCGCGGCACTGAAACCCAAAGGGCATGTTTAGGAACACGGTTGGGTTTAGGCCTCGTATCCACTAGGCAACATTTGACGCGCAAAACGTGACGCCCAACAGGCACAACAAAGCGCGCCGTTGCCAGCAGGCACGCAACATTGACAATGTTACTAAAAAAAATCCTCGTTGCCGTTCAACAAGCTGAGCAACATGGTGTACATCATGTCGCGCGTCAAATGTTGCCTAATGGATACCTACGAGGCTTCAGTCAGTCAAAGTCAGACACTCTCTCAGGAGTCATTTATAATTTCCCATCCACAGAAAAGGTAAGTACTTCTGTTCTACACTTGTCGTTTGACAGTTGTGTGATAATGAAATTAAAGCTCTTAGCGATAGAACCTATTTGGATCGTTTCTAGGTATCAGTCTTAGTTCTTTGCATTTATACTTTTCTGCAGTTCTTTTCTTGATATTATTGACGTGAGCCCGTAGCAACGGTAACTGAATGACATTTATGCCGAAATAGACCTGGTCACATG
>NDFZ01001735.1:0-14860 GCA_002192655.3 Mamestra configurata | reverse complement strand
TGATAACCGAGAAAGATTTGTTTAATAAAATTTGCAGCGTGCGTATCTGGGGCGGCTCGCTAGAATATTATAAAGAGGTAGATTTGTTTCTTTTTACACATTATTTTACTGATAGAAAGCTACACTAAAGCCGAGTGCCATATGATATATTTTACGGTATCGAGGGGCAGAACATGCTGGTCCTGCTCCATAGGACGATCTAGGGTGTAGTAGACAAAGTTATTTTTTTTTTACTATATTTATACTATAATTGATTTATTTACTACATATAAACTGGTGTACTTTCTGTTTTTTTTTAATATGTAATTTAACTCACACACTGATCCATTGTTGTTAATTATATTGTAAATAAATGTGTGTACCATGTCCCTTACTAGCAAACTTAGTTTTATCTCTGCTGGTATTGCTTTGTTGTACCTATTAGTATATAAGTGTGTGCTGTATATTAGGGTAATGTTGGGTGCATTGTGCTCACATAATATAATCAATTTATCAATGTATGTATACAAAATATTGTAAAACTTATATTTGAAAAGAGTAATTATGGAGTTTCTTGTCCGTTCTTCTCCATAAGAATCTACTTTTTGCGAATGGACAACTAGAGTCACTAATAGTTTTAATTTCAAACTTTAAATTTGATGTTCAAAAGTGCCTTGTAATGGTCTAGTTGAAATAAATGAATTGACTATGACTTTGTTCCGTCTTTACCATAAGGCCACAGGGGCAAGCTAGCTTCTGACGAACTTCTGTCATATACAAGAAAAATGCAACGGAATAAAATATGGAAAAAACCTATGAAACACTACCGAAGGCCAAACTTATGAATGATTATTTTTATATAACTGGTTGAGCAAGTTTCTAAAGATTTATTATTAAAAATTAATTTGACAATAAACTCAGGTGCATTGTAATGACTCCTAATTACTACCGCCATTTATGATATCTTAATAAGTGTCGGTTTTTTAACACAATTATGAACAAGATCCGGCTAAGAGCGAGTCGGACTTGCGCAGGGTTCTGTACCATAGGACAGGATTCTATCAACATCAATTTTTACAAATATCGTAGATACAGTTCGACTTTTATGTAAAATTCAAGTTTCTTCGTTTAATTTTGCTATTCACCCATAGAATTTAGCCTCGGGAAACTCAGCGCTCTGCTACCTTATTAAAGATAATGAAATAGAGTTATTAACGGCCCGTCTCAACGTAGCTGAAATGTCATGTTTGCCTTTCAGACATGACGTTTCAGCTAATTTCTGGTCTTTGTTTTCTCTGAATAGACCAAGTCTTGTTTCCAGGTTTACTATCACAGGAAAATTGATATGCTCTGATTGGTCACCATTTTACGTCAGTCCACAATTTCTCGAAATGACTTCGAGAGATTACAGACTATCAAATTTTGATGCGTAAAAAAGTATTCCAAATGTTCAGTTGACAATTTATCGAGAGTTTACAATGGCTACAATTTAAATGCGTACCAAGTAAAATATGTTATCTTCAAATAAAATAAACCCACTCTATACCGAGGTGCCTAAGGAACAACGTTTTAAGTTCCAACATAATTATACACTCATCAAAATAATTGTATGTGTTGTATTTATATTCTTTTTGCCTACCAAAATGGATAAATGGTTACCAAATCTTGTTTCCCTGAAATACAATGTTACTTCTGTTACTAGGAGAACTTAGAGAACGCTTAGCTCGCTCTTGCATCCACAAGAGCGAGCTAAGCGAGCTCGGGACTTAGGACACCCCGACTCGGACAGGTTAGGTTAGAAGGGGATGGCGGGGTCTAGTAAGCGAGCGAAGCGAGCGAGTCAGACCCCGCTATCCCCTTCGTGGTTGTTTTTTTTTTAACCACAACAACCGAATTTGATTTTGGTGAGCATTTATCCATTCTGGCAACTATTTCGATTTTTTTTGTAGTAAATAGGTACTTTTCTGGTAAGCGTTTAAACACAAGCCGTTTACAATCTCTTAATACATTTTACTAGCTACCGACCGCGGCTCCGCCCGCGTTAGTGTCGAAAATCATCCCAAGGGAACATACTCCCGGGATGAAAAGTACCGTCTGTCTGATCCAGAGCCTAATCTACCTCTGTAGCAAATTTCGTCAAGATCCATCCAGCTGTTTGCGCGTTAAGAAGTAACAAACACACACACACACTCACAAACTTTCGCCTTTATAATATTAGTGTGATGTGATAATGATAATAATCTTACGGAGTTTGCATTTTTCCGGTGACACATTTTTTTTGACCACTGGACTAGTTAATTAGTCGCATGGTGTGACCAGTTTTTTTTATAAACAATATCTCTTAAAAAAATCCAGTTACTGGCAATGGAATCGTTTTAATGATGTGGATCGTCATTAAATATACTAGTTGGTCTATTTTGAGAACACATCATCAATAAGATGTCTAATTAAAATAAAGCACACGATAATCTCAAGAATTCACAATAAATTACAGGAAGACCTTTTATTTTAATTTTTTAGTTTTTGATTAGTCCAGGCAAATTACGTCGAAAATTAGGCTAACTTTGCAATAAAATTCTTAATTCGGATTTTTGCCGCTTACGTGTAGGCAGGGAAATATGTCAATATTTATCCCGCAATAAATTAACCCCCTGCGTGTTCGTTTTTTTAGGGTTCCGTAGCATGTTTGTTTGGAGCATTTGTAGAGATCAAGTTTTACAAGTCGGTCAGAAATTCAATTATTCAAAAAGTAGTTTTAATTTTTTTAAACGACTTTTCTCAGGGCGAAAATGTTTAAATCTGACAAAATAAATTAGTTCTACCTATTCTTTACATATTGTAAAAAAAAAATTGGTGATAACTTGATTTTTCTAGGTTTTATTAATTGAGATAATGCGTTTTTGATTTTTTTTTTCAGAATGATTTGGTTGTGGAAAATGTTTCATTTCTCAATATTATTAGAAGACCTAAGATCAAAATACACGGATCAAGAAAAAAATCTGACTTAAGAATTTTGTAAGGTTCATAACTAAATTAACTGGCCATAAGAAGTCTAGGTTTTCAATGACATGTTTAAAATTCCGCGCGTTTTCGCGCGAGTCCCGACTCGCACTTTGCCTGGTTCTTGTTTTATGTAACATCATTATATTTTAATTCTGTCAGTTGATGATTTTAATTATTCAATAAAATATGTGCTGTAAAAATCTAATTTTAGTTAGTTTTTACGCAACCGCGAGTGATATATAGCGCCAAAAAGCAACCTAAACACCACTAGAATCTACTTCATGAGTTATCGTTATAGAATCTAATTTAGTGCTTTTCCAATCGCCTGATAAAAGTGAGGTTCGTTACTAGTCATTTTCATTTTACTTTAGTACTTTCCAATTCTGGTGACCATCTTAACATACCGAGTTTCCTCCGTGCCTCGGAAAGCACGTTAAGCCGTTGGTCCCGGCTGTCATTTTTAGATCTTTGGCAGTCGTTACGGATTGTTAGAGGCTATAGTAGGCGCCAGATAATCGTGAAATAACGGTCATTGACCCACCTACAATTATTGACATTTTTAATTTGAAAAACGGAATTAATGACACAAAGCTGTCCCGAATCATCATCTCTCGTGATCCTTAACATTGTCTAATAATGAAAAACGATTCATATTTAATTGTTCAGGTACCTATGAACAGTTATTAGGGAAAGGTCAATATACTTTATTCCACATTTATCTGGCGCATACTATAGTAAATCTGAATCAGGTTATGGGTTTACTCAAAGTCCAGTTCATGTTTTTATAATCCCGGGTATTAATTGTCATGATTCCATTGATGTTCCGGGATTTTACAGGAAGTATTATCAACTCTATGTTACTTACTTCCACAAACAATAGGAAAATATAGTGTACCTATTCCGATCTCTGATTATCATTATTTCTATCAATGAAATCCATATCAATATCTGTTATGGGTGTTAGAAACAGTTAATAATAATAATATCTTGGGACAACTCACACACGGTCATCCGATCCCAAACTAGGCAGAGCCTGTGCTATGGCAACCAGACGACTGATAAACATACTTATATATTTCTAAATACATACATATTATAGACAAATTACACCCAGACACAGAACAAATGGTCATGCTCATCACACAAAGATTTGTCCTGTGTGGGAATCGAACCCACGACCTCCGGTTTAGCAGTCAGGGTCACTAACCACTAGACCAACAGGCCAGTCAGCAGAGAAACTGACAGCGGCAGACAGCATCTTTGTTTCGCATTATTTTAACTTAAAGACTTACTTATGTGGCACATGTGGTAGTAGCCTATGAATGTTGCTGGTGGTGACTGTCTTCAACGACTCTGGGTCCACGAAGGCACTGACTGAAGCTGGTAACTCATGAGGCATGGTTGCGCTGACCAAGGTTATCTGACAGCCGACTGGAGGGGTCTGAATTTGAACTTTGTGCTGTATCTGGAGAGAAAAGTGGGTTAAAATAAAATGTGCTCTGTGAAAGTTCCGTCACTCTGGCTTTTGGTTAATTTTTCATGAAGTATTCTATTTCAATAACAGAACAATTTTATTTCCAATAATAAAACTATTCCTATATTTAGGTTACTTGGAGAGTAATTAATTGTGAAGATATTATGTATTTCTTGCCCACTAGGAGTGTGTTTAGCACCTGAACTAGAACTTCAATGACAAGAATTTGGTCATCCAAGGATACTGAAGTTTGAATAGACAATGGCTCCTATGGCAATCAACTCTAAAGAACCATTCAGGTAAGATAAATAACGTATCTATGAACTTTGTAAATACATTCATAGTTTACTCAGCTAGAATAAAATATTTAAAACTTTGAATTTAAGTTTATGATTTATAACATCACAAAATGCTGCAAAAAACTTTTGTTACTTACCGGGAATTTCTTCAACAAGTGAGCCAACTTATCAATAAAACTGTCATCCAACAACGTATCTGCTTCGTCCAAAACAACATGATGTATATTATTGATCTTGAAGATACCGGTTGTAACCAGTTTACTGTAAGCCCCAAGCGTGGTAACCAATATGTCACAGTATTCTATCGGTGGGTTCAACATCTTCTGTTTTGTGCGTCCTCCAACGAGTGTGGTCACATTGAGGTTGAGACGTTGAGCTATGTTTTGAGCTACTTCTCCTACTTGGGTAGCTGGAGAAAATAATAAGAAATTATACAATTACATCTTGAACTGTTATGATGTAATAACCAAAGCATATTAAGTAATCATATAATGGAATTTAATAACTTTTATAACTCATAATCTACTGTAACTTACCTAGCTCTCTACTAGGAGTTATAACAACAGCCATAGGACTATTAAATTCTTCTTTTATACTAGGCTTCCACTCTAGGATATGTTGGAAGATTGGCAACAAATACGCCAACGTCTTGCCACAGCCAGTCTCCGCCGTCATAACAGTGTTTTGACCACCCAATATAGAAGGAATCCCCTTCGCTTGAATCGCAGTAGGCAGAGAAAAACCTTGTTCTGACATAACCTCAATCAGAGCCGGACACACGCCAATTTCTTCGAAACTCTTCTTATAAACCTGTTTTTCTTCTTTTTTATTAGCATTTCCATAGATTACGAAGTAGTCTCCTTTAGATTTATTACTCAACCAGCCTTTGGAAGCCAAAGGAATGCCATCGAACTTACTGTAGCTCTGACCATCAAAGTGATTGAATTCTGGCCGTTTACACGTTATTATCGGTAACTTTTTCTTCGCCTGTTTGACGCTGTAATAACGGCAATACGACAAATTTAATATAGGCCGTAATTTCGACATTTTGCGACTTTAAAAGTAGAATTGAATTTCGCAAGTTTTACAGAATCAAGTCGAATCAACATACACAACACACATGACTGATGACAGTGACAGGAAAGTTCCGAGTTCGTCATTGACACTGAGTTTCCCAGCTTTAGCTCTTTTTTAAATTCAATGCTCTGGCCACAGAGGCCTTTAAGCCATGTCTTTAGTTTTTTACTGAGATCGCGCCTGATTCCATATAATATATTCAATTTGATGATTCCATATATATTCTCGAAGTTAACCCCGAAAAGAGCCAGGTGGTTTTGTTCTACAAACCGCGGGGAAAGCGATTCCCAGTCCCCCAGCCCGATCTCCATGTTTGATCCGATCTCTTGGGAGAAGCAAGCCAAATTTCGAGGCGTGATCCTTGACCGACACCTAACGTTCGGTGAGCACATAAAGACAATACGCTCACGTGCCGCTTTTGCTTTCGGTAGGCTTAACTCGATACTGAATGCACGCAGCAAGCTGTCCCTAAGATGTTAACGATTCTACACTACGTGCATACGATCATGACTATGCGTGTGCCACCTTCGCGCACGGAAAGTCTTACCGGCTCCATAGATTTTTTTTTTTATGTATGGGAAATCAACAAATGACTTCTTCCGCTCTGGGCGGAGCGGAAGGGCGTATCAGACTCTTACTGACTAAAACCCATCCGTGTTCCTTCTAAAGCCGTTTGCGTTAACGACTATTGCGACCCCGCGTGTCATCAAGTCGGCCGCCGCCTGGTGCGATCCCCCTATACCAGAACCAGCGTGTCGTCATCGTAGCAGATCACGCTGATGCCGCTATCCCGAGGTCGGCGCGCAGCACCCAGTCGTAGCCAATGTCCCACAGGAGCGGCCCCAGAACCGAACCCTGTGGAACACCTCACGATATCTCTCGCCAGTTCCACTCTCCCTGATGACCAGGGTAGTTGACGGCCCTGTCACTCAAATAAGCCTCGACCACACGTCGGAGGTAGGTCGGCATCCGGTGATACCGGAGTGCCTCCCTAATGCAACTCCAGGGCAGGGGAGTTAAAAGCATTGGCGATGTCAAGAGACACCACCAAGACGACCCTGTCCCGGGACACCGCATTCCCCGTCGTGATGGCTCTCACTCGCATGATGGCGTCCACCGTTGAGCGCCCCGTGCGGAAACCGAACTGGTTCTCCGCCAGATCCAGCTCCACCCTCACCAGGTGCCCGACGAGGCGGTTTGAAATTACTCTTTCAAAGAGCTTGCCCATCTCGTCGAGCAGCACGATGGGCCGGTAAACGGACGGAGAGTCCGCAGGGCGCCTGGGCTTCTTAATGAGGACCAGTTTCCCCGTCTTCCAACGATGTGGGAACTGGCCTCTCTCCAAGCATGCGCTTAAGAAGCCCCTAAGTCGAGGCCCGAGAGCCTCCAAAGCCAGGACCGAGGCATTTCCAGGTAAGCCGTCGGGTCCTGGGACGGTATTTTTGGCCTTCAGCCTGTTTACCGCCACTCTCAGGGGCTCTATAGGATACAAGTACTTCAAAACCGCCCCGTGGTTTATTAGGAACGAACGACTCCATGTCGACCTTAAAATCCCGACAGTTAAACAGTTCATAAAACGTCTATCCCAACGTTTCATCGAAACTGCATCAAAACACCAAAACCCGCTTATCGCATTGGCCACCCAATATGCCCACTACCACCATATACTCAGATCAGTAGGAGTAGGAGTCGAACCTCACGACTTCCATACTAAAAACCAACCCCTAATATTTTGGAAAGACATTGAGGGACTAATATCTATATCCATGCCAAATTTCAGCTTCACAGCATCCTCGAGTTAAATAAAATTATTATATATAATAATAATTTTATTTTATTTATTTAAAAATATTGTCTATTCTGGGGGCCCTCTGTATCCACAGAGCCGTGGGCTGCAGCCCAAAAAGCCATTAGGTAGATCTGCCCCTGCTTATTTGGCATCAAACTACATATATACCAGTATCTCATATCAGCCAATTGCCGTCCACTGCTGAACGTAAGCCTCCCCCAAAGATCGCCAACCATCCCGGTCCTTCTTCAAATCATCGATCCATCGCGCCGCAGGGCGTCCCACACTACGTTTGCCCATACGCGGTCTCCGCTCTACCACATGTCTGCTCCATCGACCGTCTGTCCGTCTACAGACATGGCCGGCCCACTTCCACTTCAACATGCTCATTCTACGCGCAATGTCGGTGACTTTAGTTCTCTGGCGAATGACTTCGTTGCGAATTGTATCCACCAGAGAAATCCCGAGCATTGCTCTCTCCATTGCACGCTGAGCAACCTTGATTTGAACCAGTAATTACCTAAGTTATATTTAACCATTTTTATGCGAGTTATCAGGGTCAGCTCAAAACAAAAGAAGAATTATAATTACCTACTTGTAATCTGCCAAGATTACAAGCAGGTAATTGTAATTCTTCAAAAAATAATTTTGACTGTCACACTTAGCAATGTAAATTGTTTCTTCAGTCTATGGTAACAGGCAGTCAGTAAGCACTAACTGCAATGTTTTTTTTTATTTTTGAGTGCATTTGAGCCATCAAATGCACTCAAAAATGAGGCGAGGGGAGTGAGGTGTTTGACTCCCCTCGCTACGTCAAAGAGGGGCGCACGGGAACACCACGCGCCGCCACCTCGGGTCCGGATGAATGGGGGGCGACGGACAGCCCCAAGTCCGCCGCCCCTGGACCCAGTTAGGGGGGCCGGAAGAGGGCAGCGTATGCCCTCCTCCGACGCCCGATGCGCCTGCTGCGGGCCGGGAGAGCGGTTGTGATCTCCCTCTCCCTTTCCGCAGCCTCCTTATGCGCGATAACTGTCTCGCAGAAGGAGACCACCGCGTCCCAGGACTCCTCACCGCCGACCATAGCATGGACTACGGCCGGCAGCGAGAGGTCACCGCCTACAACAGAGATGAGGGCACGGCGCGGCTCCTCCCAAGCTGCACACTCTGCAAGCGTATGCCGTGCCGTGTCCTCCCGACAGTCGACGCAGTGGTGGCATCGAGCGTCCGGCTCCCTGCCTATGCGACACAAGAACCTCCCGAAGCAGCCATGCCCCGAGAGGACCTGCGTCGCACGAAACGACAGGGAGCCGTGCCTTCTCCCGAGCCAGAGGTCGAGCACTGGCCGGATGGCCTCGATGGTGATGAGGCCGGCGGTAGGGCTCGAAAGCCTGTCCCGCCATTCCGCCACCAGGACCTCGCGCAGCTGCGACCGACGCAGCTCCAAGTGTTGCTGCGTCAGTCTTTCGCCGCGCGCCCGCGCGCCCTCGCGCCACCTATGCAGTGACGCGAGCACTTTCGCCTCCAGGTCCCACGGCGGAGATCCGGCCAGTGCGCAAGCCGCCTCGTAGGAGATCGTGCGATATCCCCTGATGACTCTGACGGCCATCACCCTCTGCGGCCTCCGCAGAACAGTGATGGTGCTGGCCGTCAGGTCAGCCGCCCAGATCGGGGCCCCATAAAGGGCCATCGATCGCACGATCCCCACGTACAACCGCCTACAGGCGGTGCTCGGGTCCCCCAGATTGGGAAGCAGCGTTGACAGCGCCCCCGCCGCGCCCAACAACTTGGGCGCCAGCCGCCGGAAATGGGGGCCGAAATCTCACTAGTAGGTGAGTACCTAAGTTAAGTATAAATAACTCCATGGTTCGAATTTTATTTATTAAGATGGACCAACTCATGTTGGATAAGTAAAGATTTTATTCACTTTCTTCATACCGAACCAAATCATATGGCTGGTCTATAAGAATAAGCAAAGTGGTTTTGTCTAAAAAAAAAAAACTGGTTCTTTAGTCGGTATATTTATGTTAATAGGAAGATATCATAATTCGCATAGGTAGTTTAATATTTTTTTCTGAACGAGCTCTAATGTTAGACTTGTCCGTTTTTAATGTTGTAAAAGAATATACTTTTATTACAATACGTAATAAATTACGCCTCGTCGTGAAAGTGTAGCCCGTTGGAAATAATGAAAATGTTTTCAATCAACCTGCTCAGGTTTTTCCCAACTATGGGTTCGGCATCTAGTCTAACCGGAAAGAGTTGAATACCAGGATTTTACATGGAGTGTCTGACCTCTACAATCCAGTACCTAGGTAAAACGATAACTGGGGTATTCGATTTTATGACAGAAAATGACATGATATGAAAATGTTTCATTTAAATTTATTTCTTACACCGACATCAGGATAAAATGGCGTTTGAACTTTGGAGATGCATGGATCTTATTAAAGGAATCGTCATAGGTCAAATCAATCAAGTGCAGTGACTGACCGGCTCTTCCTTCTGCAGTGTCTCAAGTGGCACTAGGTTGGCCCTCTTGTAACAAGCGCTAAAATCTAGACCGTTACAACTTAAAAATAGAGGAGATTCATTGAGATATGCTAATAAGTTAGCCATTAGTGCTGACTTATGTATACAAGCCAGACTAAATTAGCTAGCGTAGCTAACGCAGGTCTTTAGATTTTTAATGTCTGTACCTTTTTTATTATAACGCGCCAAAAAGAAGCATTTCCTGTCTGTGCTGTGTTGACCGTGGAATATACCTAGCTGCCATGAAAACTAAACAAACTTTTACAAAAATTTCAACACTGTGTTATAATAAGAATTGGTTTTAAAATGCAGCTTGCAAGGTTTCAAAATTCTTCATTTCGATAGGTACCCTATTTTGTAGTTTAGTTTATTTTGTACTAAGTTCTATTCTATTAAGTATTGTAAGGAAGAGGATTCGAGGTCTCATCTTAATTAACCAGCCTTTATAAGGAAACTCCGTCTATAACACACCCAGATTGGACTAGCATTCTTGTTTATGGTGTCCAGCACATACACACGTCTTCAATTGCCTACTGCCACTTTTGATGCCTTGTGCGGTGTGCCTAAAGAAAAACAAAGTGTTTTCTATAAAAGGAAAACTATTTGCGAAATAATGGAAATGACCTACCTACTCTATAAATAACAAATTGTTTATTACATTTGTGTTGAACCAATTAAAATAATAATAGGACTAACAACTGTTTTGTTATTCATCACAATTATTCAGGTTTAAAACTCGATACAAAGAACGGCATTAATATTTAGCAGTATTATCTTGTCACCCGCGGGCCACGGAGCGACTCGCTTCTTGCAGACAGGCTGAATGAAAATTCGATGCCATAAAATAAATGTATTAAAAAAAAATTTTTGAAAAGTAAAAAAAAAATCAAAATGAAAGTTTATTTCCCGCGCGTTAAATTGAATGTCATTGGTTTTATTTGTGGAATTGTGATTGTTATTATTGGACATCAGCTAAAGTGAGTAATTTATAAAATATATTTTGACTTGATAAATAGGAGAAAAAGAACACTGAAAGTCCTTAAAATTTAAACCCACTTTGTAACGGAAACACATGACAATTTAATCCTTACTACCTTAGGTACTTATACAAATGCGAAAGTGAAATATTTTGTTTGTTATGTACGCTTTCACGCCTACATTGCTGAACCGATTTAGATGAATTTTGATACCTAAATTTTTGCGGAAATATAAATTAACGCAAGCTATGTAGACAGTTGAAATTTTCACAGAGTGTGTATTTCTATTGCAGCTATAACAACAAATAATAAAATATAATGAAATTAAAAATTTAATTAAACAAACGTACTTACCTATTTCTTGTATGGGCCAAACAAGAAACGTGTTTTTTTCGGTTTACGGTGCGGAACCCTTCGTGTTCCTTCGTTTTTTAAATTATGATACTTATTAGTGTTAATAAGGATGTCACCAGGACAATCGAATACCTTTGACTATATGTACCCAATCACTGCGATGCGTTAAGCAAAAATAGAATGTTGTGCTTTTTAGTATTCACTTTGCTAAAACTTATGACAATCCTGGATCCGCCACTGTATGTTGTTACCAAAATATCATACAAACTATACGGAATATTATGAAAATCGCGGTTAACCGAAGACCGTCCCTTAGGTCTTCGAAAAGAGACAACACATCTCTTTGAAACTATTCTTCGGCCTAGCAGGCCAACTACTCTTGGTAGTGGTAGAAACCACGGGCGTTAAGTCGGTAGGAGCCTCCCGAGAGCCCACACAAAGCATTTATTATCCATGAAGGTTTCCCCACAGAATTAAAAAGTACCTACTAAAGGTTCATGGCCAATGTACCTGGAAACTGTTTTCATCATCTGCCTAGTCTTTTTCTTCTAATTATATTGGAGTCGGCTTCGAGTTAAACTGGATTCAGCTTAATACCAGTATTTTACGTAGAGCGGCTGCCTACCAGACCTCCACAACCTATTAACTAGATACCTACCTACTTATTCGCAAGACTGGTGTCAGATTTTACGGCTTGTGACAATCCGTAACGACAGCCAAAGATCTGTGACAGCCGGGTCCAACGGCTTAACGTGCTTTCCGAGGCATGGAAGAGTCTCGGTATGTTAAGATGGTCACCCATCCACAGACCGACCTCGGCGTTGCTTATACACCTCATAATAAGAACAGGACAATCACACATAAAATAAGTGTAGGTACAATGGGCGGTCTTATCGCACAAGGCAATCTCTTCCAGACAACTTTTGGATGGATTGAACGAAGGGAGATAGATTTAGGGCTGTCAGTGTACAAACGTTTTAAACAATACTAATTAGATATAATAATATAAAATACATAAATACATTTTTAAATCAGTTTTTTGCTATTATTATTTAGCCATGAGCTCCTCTTTTAGCCACGAGAAACGGTTTTAATAGGTAGTATTAATAACATAATGATTTTAAACAGGCTCTATAATTATCACTTTGAGAGGAAGCGATGTTTACCAACATAACTGTAGGTTAGGTTAAGTACGAAAATTATATGATTTCCTACCTTTAACTGTCGTAACCTTGGACAGTCAGTTTATACTACATTAAGGGATCTAGGCAAATACCTGTTTATTAAGTAACTGCTTTAACAACCTGAATACTAATATAATAAAGCTGAAGAGTTTGTTTGTTTGTTTGAACGCGCTAATCTCTGAAACTACCAGTCCGATTTGAAAAATTGGGAATGCACATACGAAGTCGCGAGCGAGTAGGTACGATAACTCAGCAAATTTTTGATAAATTTTGATATTTCAACAGACCAGCGGTTGGTGTGAGAGTAAACTATAAATCAATTATAAAAACAAGAAAATATTGATGGTAGGTACTAGAACGAATGGCATAGGTAGAAAATGTCGTTAAAACGATGACAGGTATAAAATTAAGTTGCACTCAATAGCAACAAAAATCGATTATCAATGCAGTTTTTCCTAAAATTTACTACTACATTTTAATAACTAAACAATAATTTGGAATTATCCTTATAAATTTTATCATTTTCCACCGACTTTAGTTGCTAACAGTACGAGAACTTGAATGCTAAGATTATTGCCTCGGTACATTATAGATGCTTCAAAGCCTGCCTTCAAAGCCAGAGTGAACAGGACTCCGCTACTGAATGTCGAAGTTTGAAATGTCAACGTATGTTAGTTCTAAAGTACAGGATCTCGATGTACGCCAGTTCGAAAGTTCACTGGAGCGAAGTATGCAAGGCCGACGTATCGTTACAGTTCTAACTTAACCTAACCAGGGTAATTTCGAACTGGCGTACATCGCACTCGTATGCTTTCTAACTAACGATACGTCGGCCTTGCATACTTCGCTCCAGTGAACTTTTTAACTGGCGTACATCGAGATCCTGTACTTTAGAACTAACATACGTCGACATTTCAAATTTCAACATTCAGTAGCGGAGTCAGTGAACAGGCATCTTCAGGCACGCTCGCTCCATCATAGACCTCATCCATCGCTTTCCATCCTTAAATAAAAAAAAATATCAATCGAGGTCAAGAGCAAGCCCATTTCTCAATAAAAAAATTGGTTGTCTGTAAAGTCGGTTTACGGACGATAGTTTAACGTGACCACGTCATAACAAAACATTGATGAAATGATCGTAACGTTACAATGCGCGTAACGTTACAGCGTTCATCGATTTATAACACGTTGTCACGTCAAAAAAAAAAAAATAGGTCGTTGTCCGTCGTTACGGACAGTCAGAAGCAAGGAAATCTGACAATAATCTTCGTGAATTTCCTACCTTGTCTTATTACGACTTCCACTTTTAAAGCAAATCCGCACGTTATAGCACCAACCAAGTTAAGGTTCACCCAGTGCCCCATTAAACCACCGCGGGGCCTGTAGCAAATTTTACTAAAAGGCCCCCTAAACCTAAAACCTTGGCCTATCCTGTAGGTCTTCTACAGACTGTAGTTCGGAGAGTGTGCGCAGGAACTCCACGACCTGATCCCACCATCGCCATTTTACTACCGGAATACCAGACGTACTGCTGGGTACCATCCGCACTTGGTCGATATCCCAACTATAGTCGTACTCAGCGCTTCTCCTCCACATTTATTATGCGCACAGGCAAAAAGTGAAACTTTCTGCCAGCATCTGTGTCCCTTCCATATATAACCCGTCTGCCTTCAATGCAAGAGTGAACAGGCATCTTCCGGGTACGCTCTCTCCATCATGTCTATGATGGAACGATGGATGAAGTCTTCGCTTTCCATCAGGCGTGATCGATGTCAAAAGCAAGTCCCACCCTCAATTTAAAAAAACGAAAATTAAAAATTTAAACTTCTTTTACTTATAGAGGGAGAGTTTTAGTAACTTAATTAAATTGAGTTTTATTTTAATCTACTTTGACCTAATTATAAAAAAACTAGCTGACCCGCGCAACTTCGTCTGCGTCACATTTTTCAGCTCCGCTCCTATTAGTATCTAAGCGTGGTTTTATATATCCTATAACTTTCCACATCAAACGTGCTATCGAACACCCAAAGATTTTTTCAATTCGAATCAGTAGTTCCTGAGATTAGCGCAAACAAAAAAACTCTTCAACGTACACTCTATTCCGCATACCTTTATATCGATACTTGTGAATTTTAACCACTCACAATTCCAGCCCCAGACATACTTCGACATGTTTCTGGTCTCCTGGTACGTGA